>CAJQZJ010032150.1:1310246-1330237 GCA_907164525.1 Lophiomys imhausi | reverse complement strand
AAAGAAAGAAAGAAAGAAAGAAAGAAAGAAAGAAAGAAAGAAAGAAAGAAAGCAGAACAAGTTTCACAACAGCAAACCATCAGAGGGGCCTTGAGCTTCACCATGCTGTGGGAGCAAAAGACATCCATTGCTGCTCTGAATTATCCTATTACTTGTAGTTTTCTCTATTTTTTGTGAAGATGATGATGATGACATTAATATTTTCTCCTTGTACATAACTGACTAAAACAGAAGAATAAAACTAAAGCTGACCTCCCAAAAGTGCACATACATACCTACTCCTCAGAATGGCAGGGAAGCTGGGATTGCACTGCTGTCTGGGGACCAGGGCCTGTGAGAAAGACTGCAGATCTGAGCAGGAAGCACACTGTACTCATATCCTAGGTATGCCTGAGAAGGTTGAACTAAACACAACTATTAAAAAAAAAAAAAAGTAAAATGAATTGGCGTGCCAGAGAGATGGTGCAGCCATTAAACACCAGGCTTACAATCGCAGCATCAAATTATGAACCAAGTATTGTTTCCTGTTCATCAATTACTAGGCAAAGGGCTCCAAAATCAATACTGTGTAAAAAAAAAAAAACAAAAAAAAAACAAAAAAAAAAAAAAAAAAACAAAAAACAAAAAAAAAAGAAAAAAACAAAAAAACAAAACAACAACATTGAGTTGTGTCACTTCAACTCAGCTTTCAGCACTGTCTCACTGGAGCCAGCCACTTTTTGTTTTCCTGTACTCTGCACGATTTATGTCATCACAAACAAGTGTGAGTGTGCTTTCACGTCTTTCTGCTCCAAGTATATTTTGAAAGAAAGCACCGTTCACACGTGTCCCAGGTGCTATGTATCCCTTTTTGTCACTTTATTCCTGGGATCATTGAATGCTGAGCTCCATCACAGGAATTAAGCAACATAGCCTTGGTAGAGTTTACGATAAATAGATGAATATGCTCCCAACCTGGTATTCTTAGTCAGGTCACTATCATTTATACTTTGAACTTCAGTGAGGGGAATCAAAATATTTGTATGTTCTAATTCTGTGACATTTCCCTACCATACCCAAACTTCTCAATAAATAGAAAGCCACCAACAATTGGGGAGAAAAAATGTATTTCCCTACTTAAAACACATACACACACACACATTTTTTTAAATTTTTATTTTGTGAATTTCACATCATGCACCCTGTTCCCTCCCATCTCCACCTCCCCCCAGACCCACCCTCCACCCTTGCAATCTGTCCCAGCATAGAAAATAACAACTCATTGTGGAAGCTGCAGTGTATCTCAGTATGTCCCACAATATTCCCCTTTGTCCACACATTCTGCTTGTAAATGTTCATTATAATGACTCCTTGGTCTGGTATGAGGCCCCTGGTTTCTGCTACTCCATCAGTACTGGAACCTCACTGGAACTCCTCTCAGATATGCTATAACTGTACTGTGTCATGGAGCTCCTGCAGTCCTGGGTTGTAGAAATGACCCCTTCTTGGACTCCAGGACTTCATCCATGGGGTAGATGTTGGGGAGCCAACTCAAAGCCCTGAATCTGAACCTGCAACCCCCACTTGCATGGCCAGTTCTACTATGGAAAGGTTCAGGGCCTGCTCTCCGGAGTGCTGCAGCATGTGAGAGGTAGGGATACCTCTCCTGCTCTTATGACCCCTTCTGGACCAAATCTCCTGTCAGCCAATGGTGGTGAGGGCCAAAGGGAGGGGAGGGCATCTCTCCCTAGCCAACACTACCACATAGCTGAAGGAAGACAGGGCTGGCTCACCCACAACACCCACATCCAGGTCTGGGCAGAGTATTTCTAGTTTCTGGTTTGTTTCCTGTCCTGGGACCCCATCCGGTGCTTGCCTGGTACTGGTCTGGTAGTCATCCCAGGCAACCTCATGGTGCCAAAGTGGTGTTAGTATCCAGCTTGCTTTTTTTCTCTTCCAGGAATGTTAGGCTACTATTCATTCAGATAGCCAAAGGTCAGAACACTGAATGTAGATAGCCTCTCTCCTCTCTGCCACCTACTGATGCACATGTGACATAGCAGTCACATCTGCAATGCCTCTAGGGACAGGTCACACACATTTTAATTGTGTCTCGTGCCTATTGTTGAGAGTTGAACTGATCAACTCAGGCTTTCTTTGAGGCCTTGATATATGGAGAAGGAACATAGCTCTTTTGCTAAAACCAGGAATATGCTAGACAGAGATAGTAACAGCCTGAGGCCAGGGCCTAGGGAGGGCTGTGGCTTCAAATCCAGACAACCCAGCTCTTTCCACCTTCCACCATACCAGGTTATGATTATCAGTCCCAAGGCTGCTGTATGCTCTGTCTGCAATGTTCTTAAGATACTCTGCATTCCCGTTGAGAAACTTTATTTGATTAGCTTTCTGCTAACTTAGTCTGATTGTATGATAGTTTAATGACTCTGTCCCATTGCAACCCCGGTAAAATAGTATATAAGATGCTGTACTTCTTAACCAGCTTGTCTGAAATAAGACATAGCTTGTGCAAGACCTCCCAATCCCAAATTTTCTTTTTTTTTAATAAATTTATTTATTTGTTGTTTCAGGTTACATCTCCATCATACTGTCCTCTTTCCCCCCTTCTCAGCCCTGCCTTCCCACCCTCTAAACCCTAACCCTTCAATCCCACTCCTCTACAGTGGAGTGTCCCTACATAACAGTACCTCACCCCAGTTCAGAAGTCATATGAGGGCCAAGAGCCTCCTCAGACACTGGGGCCTACAAGGCAGTACCACCAGTGAGAAGTGTCTCATTGCCTGGGAGAGAAAACTAAAACAAACAAACAAAAAATGCCTATGTCCATGTTCCCTTTGATGTGTTGGCTGTAGTATAGATATCCTGTACTATATAGCTAAAATCCAACTATAAGTGAACAGATGTCATGTGCATCCTTCTGGGTCTGGGTTAGCTCACTCAAGATGAGCTTCTCTAGTTCCATCCATTTGGCTGCAAATTGCATGATTTCATTGTTTCTGATAGCTGAGTAGTATTCCATTGTGTAGATGTACCACAGTTTTTTAATCCATTCTTCAGTTGAGGGACATCTGGGCTGTTTCCAGTTTCTAGCTATTACAAATAAGGCTGCTATGAACATAGATGAGGAAACTTCCTTGTGATTTGGTGAGGAGTCATTTGGATGTATACCCAGAAGTGGTATGGCTGGGTCCTGAGGCATCTTTCTGATCTCCTGGTCCTCTCTCTCAGGACCTGACGTTAAAGAATAACCTTTTAATGGCTCCATCATTAAAACCTTGGCTCACAACCAAAAATATAAGAACGACCTGCTGGTCCAGATCAGTTTATGTCTGTAATCTCAGCCCTTGGGAGGCTGAGAGAGAAGCGTGGATCATGAGTCAAGGCCAGACTGGGCTATATAATGACCCTAAGTTTAAAAAAATTGAAAATAAGCATTTTAACCTCACATTCAATACTAGGATATAAGGATTGAACAGTATAATTAAGCAAGTTAAAATGAATACAAGCAGTGAGGCCCATATTGTTTGTATCTCTGTGGTACACATACCTGTGCTAAAGTTTAACTTACAAATTAGGCACAGTAAAGAGTAGTAAACATAAAATGTAAAAATGATAGCAAAATGGTACAATCAAAGTTTTTTGAACTGTGTAGACTACTTCCAAAATTTCCATGTAACATTTTAAAGTTAACAGAAGGTAAATGAAGCCAAACTAGGGTAGAGAAGTATAATTCAAAACGAATACATACAATCTTTAACATTCAGGAGATTGACACCCAGATAAAACACAATTCAGTATGCATTTTCAAATTTATTTCTTAAAGAATTTGTAAATTTTGTCTAGTTTAGCACATCAGCACTGTCAGAGAGTCAAGCTGACTTCTCTCACGGGTTCACTGAACACAGCTAGTGTTTATCTGGGGGCTAAATGTCCTTACCATCAACAGCAGGGGTATTATGCCCTTGTTTAGATTTGTCAGATTTTCTTTGCAGAAACCTTAAGTAAATTTAGTCTCCTCCTGGTTTAATGTGTTATTCTATATTCAAGAGTCTTCAGAGTATCCATAAGACCTATATGCACTGGCCAGAAGTCATTTGCATATTCACATTTTCTGAAAATTGTTTTCTCTCATTTGCATATTCACATTTTCTGGACATAATTCATTTTCTCCCAATTTCTATCTCTGTGTGTGTGTCTCTCTCCCTCTGTCTCTCTCTCTCTCCCTCTCTCCCTCTGTCTCTCTCTCTCCCTCTGTCTCCCTCTCTCCCTCTGTCTCTCTCTCTCCCTCTGTCTCTCTCTCTCTCCCCCTCTGTCTCTGTCTGTCTCCCCCTCTGTCTCTGTCTGTCTCCCCCTCCGTCTCTCTCCCCCTCCGTCTCTCTCCCCCTCTGTCTGCTTCCCCCTCTGTCTGCCTCCCCCTTTGTCTCCCTCTCTCCCTCTGTCTCTCTGTGTGTCGTCTCTGTGTGTGTCTTTCTCTCTCTCGGTGTGTCTGTCTGTCTCTCTCTCTTGGTGTGTCTGTCTGTCTCTCTCTCGGTGTGTCTGTCTCTCTCTCTCTCGGTGTGTCTGTCTCTCTCTCTCTCCATGTCTGTCTCTCTCTCTCTCCGTGTCTGTCTCTCTCGCCATGTCTGTCTCTCTTTCCGTGTCTGTCTCTCTTTCCGTGTCTGTCTCTCTCTCTCCATTCTTCCTCACTCTTTGTCTGCCTCAGTCTGTCTCTGCAACTATTCTACCACTGAACTAAATCTTGTTTGCTTGCTTGTTTGAGACAGGGCCTCATTATATAATCATAGGCTGGGCTGAAACTTATAGCCCTCTTACCTGTGCTTCCCAAGTATGAGATTATATGTGGGTACCACTACATCCATACATTAAGTCTTTTAATATTAATAACCTTCAAAAAATTAGTAACAGAGGTTGGATTCCAAATACTTGCTATAAAATAGAAAGTGGATAGCCATATGCTAGGTGAGTGAAGAAGCAAGAGTCACATTGTCCTAGTCAGCTGGAACCTGTTGGCACTGGCAAGGGGAAGGGAACAGCTATCGCCTCACCAGTTCCATTCTTACCCCAAGGCAACAACCACATCAATGACAGTCTGACCACAGAACTCTGGCCCTCAAGAGTCTTGCATCATGGTACAAAAACTCATACAAAACCTCTGTCACCAGATCTTTTTACTGCATATGTGGTCTTCTGTATTTAACATTTGGGAGAACTCAGAACACAGTTGATAGTAGAATCCCAGGTCCTGCTACTCATGCAATCCCCAAAAGCAAAGGGTGAAAGCAAATGGACTTTCCAAAGAATGCATTGCACTCAGGTCTCAGAAGCCTTATCTCTGGATGATCTGATATATTTTTATCATGGGTATAAGTATGTCATCTCTAAAAATAATATAGTCAAGAGTTAACTATGAATTTACAGGAATATATGCACATACAAAACAAAGACTTCCAACTGCCCATGAATGTGACCTTATCTGGAAATAGGGTCCTTCCATGGATCATCAGTTTAATATGAGATTTTCTGAGCTGGAGTCTACCCAATTCATTGACTAGAGTCCTTATAAAAAAAAGAAAAAGTTAAACATAGAATCTCAGGACAAAATTGGCATAATGTATCTACATCCCAAATGTTACCAGCACCAACAATTCTAGAAGTGAAGCCTTCCAAGAGAATGGCCTTTGTAGCCTTCCACACTAACATCTTCCATCTTCAACTTTCAGCTCTGGGTTAGAAAAGAATTACTCAAAAGTGAAGATTATAACAACCTCTGTGGGATTTTTATATTCCAATAATAATACCGGAAATATCTGGTGGCATCAAAGTCCACCAAAAGTTTAAATAATCAGGAATGTCTTTTTATGAACACAAAAACTGAAATCTTCCAACTTTCATTCTAGGGTTCTGTCTTCCCAGTTCATGGCAATAGCTCAGACCCACAATGTCTATGAAATCCTCAGAGCTAGGAAAACCATTTCAATCTTTTTGCTTCATTTCCTGGAGTTCATAAAGCTACTAGTCTAAAAATGATCATGCAACCCAGCCTCCACCTGACAGCCAGTCAGTCTCCTGGATCCAATTTCTGAAACATAAATACCACCCTCACTCCTCAACCTTCCCACATATCCCGCTGATGTTGCAGCAGTCCATCCATTCAGCCAGTGATATGTATTAATTCCTATGAAGAACGTGCTTTATAGAATAAACTACTTTAAGCATTGGCAAAATAACAAGTTCAAACTGGATAATGAACACCCCTGAAAAGGATTACTCAAAGGTGAAGATTATAAATGAGACAATTCAAGTATTGATAAAGACCCTAAGGGAGACTCAAGTAGAGAGATTTGAGAGTTTAGGAGCAGGTACCATTTTTGAAAAGGTATATATTGTAAGCGAATTCCTGGTTAACAACACACAACTACTAATAGCACCTGCTCCCACAAATTCTATTGATTGCTTTGAATGGCTGTGTTTCCTCTTGATTGTCTAGGACATATCATCCCTCAGTGCCATGGGCATTTCTTGGGGGGAGGCTTCTCCCACCCTCGCTGCCGCCTAGTTGTAACACTCCCCTCCCTTTGGGGATGATGGCTGAAGCTTGTTGTTGGCTCTGCTCCAGATGTGCTCTCTCTGAGCATGCTGCACAGAACTGATATCCCTTAATCCACATTAACTCTAACACATGGAAAAAGGGACCCATCACCTCTGCTGTTCTTCATTCTGCATACTTTATGTCTGATGGTGCAAATGTCACCATGCCCGATCTTCCTTGTTTCCTTTTCTGTACCATATTACACTATTGACTCATACGGAGTCAACTAGATTTCTAAGGAATTTACTTTATTTCCCAGTTCTCCAAACCTGGAGCTCTCTCTACTCTGTGGAGTCTCCTCCCTCCTGGTTTTATTAGCTTTAGGAAAAACTAAATGAGTTAGGATAGTGGCTGTCTCAGTTGGGACACTCAGCATGTAATGACCTCTAGGTATCCTCTCTGCTCCCTATAATTCTGTCTAGTTCATTTAGAGTTTTGATTAATGCCACCCTAAATCTGCAAAAACACTGAATTGTCATCTGCCTATTCCCTTCTACTCTTTAAGAAGAAATCGATTGATAGCAGCTCATGTTTCTGTCCTTTGCTTCCCTTGCCAGAGGTGAATCCTGCTGCCCGAGTGAGAGCAGGCTGTGTGTCTCCCTGAAGCCTCTCGAGTTACAAGTGAAGTCACAGAAAAATCTAAATTCTCCTCACTGCTTGACCCTCCCCCTCCTCCAATTGTGACAACTAAACCACATCACCCAGAGGCTAAATCTCTCAGGCTCAACACCACGGTATTCTTTTGTAGTCTTTCATTCTAAAATCCAAAGACACAAATAAAAAGGCACCAAGAGAGCCTGCTGAATCTGTCTTGGTGGTTTAAACCCACTGGTGAGTAGCTGTGGATTATTGGGTATGCTGCTCAACTTCTCCCTAACTTTTCCCTCCCAGTAAAATGAAATTGAAAACAGTAGCTGCTTTCAAATCATACAGTAGACATTATATGAGTCCACATATGTAAAGCACTTGAGACAGGATCCCACACAGAGGAAACACCGCTGAAGAGTTCCCTTTCATTTGATCTTACAATTGAATGCATAAGTTCATAGTTTGCTTCCAAACATTTGAAGGCAGAATATTTGTACCATGATTTCCTCCCTCTGAGAAAACAGAGTCATGTAATAGGTACTCACGCCAGACAGACAAGCAGTAGTGTCTGAACTTAGCTGCATGACATTGAAAATTGTATTTATCTCTACCTTGGAGAGTTGTAACATGTCCTAGGGCTGATGTGAAAGTGAAATGATCATATGTGGCATACACATTGAGTGTATGGCTTCAGATATTCAAAAGCAAAATGCATTCTCAGTCCCAGAATTCTGGCTTGTCACTTGCGTTGAACTTCTGATCTTCCTGAGTAGTGGAATTACAGGTATGTGTCACCATGGCAGGTTTATGTGGCTCTGGGGAATTGAACCAATAGTTTCATGCATGCTAATCAAGTATTCTGCATCCCCAGATCCTGACTCGTGTTTTCTAACAAGGGACTATACTCCTGTTCTGCTGATCCAAGTCATACTGTATCCCAGCAAGTTAAAAAAAAAAAAAAAAAAAAGCGTCCTCAGTCCCAATCCTTGTATGCTTTGCCTTTCATTTGCACAATTCCACAAGGCTATCCTCACCCAAATTGGCTCTCTTTTTCAATACGCCATTCATTATTCAAAACTATCTTCTAAACATGACTCCAATTACTAAAATCATAAAGACTTTCCCAATGATTATAGACTTTATAGGTTACCATTTGTAGTTTGTTGATATTAAGAGCATTCCTTGAAAAAGACCGATAGAAAATCAGCAATAAATAAGGTGGGCACACAGGAAACTGAAGCAGTGATGACAAGAACAGACATTTCAAAGACAATTCATCAAAGTAAGTGGCCAAGTAGCCTGAGTGTGCAAAATTTTTTGTCAGAGAAAAAAAAAATCAGATAATGCCAACAGAGCTTCCTTTCCAATTGTATCAAGTTTTCCCTTGGCGAAACAGTGATAGCCCTATACAGTTCTACTTAGAAAATAGTAGAGCTCAAAGTTACCTTCAGGATCATTTCTTCCCGCCACGTGTCACACTTTGCATGAATAAATTTATGAGTGATGTATCCATGACCACAAAGGGAAGGAACAACAACTACACCCAGAGCCCTGGGCCCAACTTCTGTTTTGTTTGATACAGGGTTCTTTACTATGGTGAACCACCTGGCCTGGAACTCACAACCTTCCTGACTTTGCTTTCTAATGTTTTGACAGCTCCATACTTTGTTCTGTCGTTCTTTCCTCTGCATTTATGCCTTATTCCTTCTGAACCTCAGATTCTGTCCCACAATAAGGGTTCTAAGTAGTTGAAACTTTTTTTATTCCAGTAATGAAATCCAGATTGTTTGATTAAAGGGAAAAGAGACCTCTAACTGTATTTCACACCAAGGCCAAATGCTCCAAATGTTTAACCTTGAAGTAAATAAACCATGCCCCAAAGTGTGCCCACTATCCTTGATCAACAACTCTGAATGCATTTGGGCCTTGACCATCTAGTGTTCCAGGTAAATGTCACCAGCCACCTTGAAGCAGATCATTTCCTGCTGATAAACAGCCCATAACAAGGATATAGGCAGTCAGTGTTTCCTCCTGGTCAGTGGCTGCTGGAAATGCCCTAGCTCCACATTCCTAATTGCTTAAACAAATGGTTTTCATGGGTGATTAAGCACCAGAGTGAGCCTAGTGCCCGCAGATGACTAAAATGTGTCTACACAGTTCCAGGAACATGGAATGAGATGCTTAGAGAACAGTGATGATCCTGAAGGAGAATGTGAAGGTCAAATCCTCCTGAAAACAGAGGAAACTAAAGAGTGTGGGCAAGTGTGACGGGCAGGTCTGGCAAGAACACTTCCGTGTTAGTGGGATTTTAAGTCTCAGTTATAATTATTGTTGAGCAGCTTTTGACAAAGGGATCCCTAAATGGGAGGTTGGGAGCAGAGAGTTGTTGAGAAATGGTCACATAGTATCATGTTAGCTCTGCTTCAACATCTTTCTGCTGCACATACATTAACCCCCAAGCACATGGTTTCCTGCCCTGAGTCCAGGAGACACAGAGAAAATCTATCTTAAAGATAAAATGGGGGGCTGGAGAGATGGCTCAGTGGAGAGATGGTACTGGCCACTCTTCCAGAGGACCAGAGTTCAATTCCCAGCACCCACACCACTGTCTGTAACTCCAGTTCCAGAGGATCTGGCACCCTCGCACAAACATGCAGGCAGAACACCAATATACATAAAACAAATTTTTTTTAAGAAAGTTTAAGAAAAAAGATAAAGTGAGAACAAAACCGACACTAACAAAAAAAATGCATTAGAGATGACTGTGGTGAGCGTCATCCCTCATGCTCACTGTCCTGGAACGCATCTGCAACCCTGACCTGGAACTTCATGACGACTCCCCAGCATTTGAATAGGAAGAGATCTTTCACTTTCATCTAGAGAGGAACTGGCCTTGAAGAAGAATCCCAGTGATGGCATCTACTTCTTTCCTCTGACTTGCCTTCACGGTGTACTGTTTAAATACAATGACCTTTCCTGTTCATCCTTCTAAATAATATGTGTATTTTCCTCCTATTTAGGTTATAGTTAGACTGAGATGAGAAACTGAAGATATATATAGTCTTGGCATTTTTCAATACTGTCTGGGTTTAAGTAGGGAAACTACCACTGCTGCCAAAGGTCTAGAACACCTGTATCAACCTGGAGATATGGTCAATGTAAAGAAAGAAGTGATGCCCAAGGGCAGGCTTGTCCTACTGTATCTCCTACTATATACTATAGGAAGTTGATAATTACAAATATCACAGGGCATGAGTGAATGGCCCTTGCATGTGAGCTGAAGAGTTGCCTTCCTATTACTATGGAGCTGAATTAGGTCATAAGGTAGGAGAGTTCTACATATGCAACAATAGTTTCTATCTCCTCTGCTTAACCTGGTAGACACATAGAAGCTAAGGGGAAATATCTCTCTCTCTCTCTCTCTCTCTCTCTCTCTCTGAAGTCATCTATGGTCACTGAGTGGAAATAAAGTTAAAATTGGGGGTCATGAAAATTTGTTTCAAAGGAAAAAAATAAGCCATATTTGTAACTACAATGATGGGCGATATGAAATGAAGCCAAGCAATGATTCTCTTACCTTCGATTCTTTTCCCACTGAACTGTGTCCCTGATATAAGGCATTCAATGCCATAATGTCATTTAAAGGCAACTTCTGAGCAAGTTTTCAAAGTAAGGATTCAGCATCTTCTGGCTCCTCCTACTCTGCCCTCAGCACCCAGACACCAAACTCGAGTTCCTTGCCTGTCTTCATTTTCTCTGAAAAAGCCTTAGGTGTTTCCAGCCTTACTTCTCAGTTCTTGGTACCCCCCTGTCTTAGTTAGGGTTATTATTGCTATGCTGAAACACCATAGCCAAACAAGTGAGGGAGGGAAGGATTTGTTTGGCTCATGCTTCCACACTCATAGTCCATCACTGAAGCAAGTTAGGACAAAAATTCAAGCGGGGCAGAAACCTGGAGTCAGGAGCTGATTCAGAGGCCATGGGGTCCTGCTTAACCAGCTTTCTTATAAAACCCAGGACCTTCATCCCAGGGATGCAGGAATGGCTTAATATACAAAAATCCACCAATGTAATCTACTATAGGAGAGAAACTCAAAGCATTCCCACTAAAATTAGGAACAAGACAAGGCTGCTCACTCTCTCCATGTTTCTTCAATATAGTACTTGAAGTTCTAGCCAGAGCTATAAAACAACTAAAGGGGATAAAAATTGGAAAGGAATAAGTCAAAATATCACTGTTCGCAGATGACATGATAATTACATAAATGACCCCCAAAATTTTAGCAGAGAACTCCTACAGCTGATAAGCTCCTTCAGCAAAGTGGCTGGATACAAAATTAACTCAAAAAATCAGTAGACCTTTATACAAAAGATAAATGGACTGAGGAAGAAATTAGGAAAACAACACCCTTTATACAAATAGCATAAAATATCTTGGGGTAACTCTAATAAAGCAAGTGAAAGACTTGTATGACAAGAACTTCAAGACTCTGAAGAAAGAAATTTAAAAGAACATCAGAAGATGGAAAGAACTCCCATGTTCGTAGATAGGTGGGATCAACATAATAAAAATGGCCATCCTACCAAAAACAATGTACAGATTAAATGAAATTCCCATCAAAATACCAACACAATTCTTTACAGACCTTGAAAGAACCATTCTCAACTTCATATGGAAAATCATAGAACCCAGAATAACTAAAACAATCCTGTACAGTAAAAGAACTTCTGGAGGTATCACCATCCCTGATTTCAAGCTATACTACAGAGCAATAGTAATAAAAACTGTATGGTATTGGCATAGAAACAGACAAGCTTATCAGTGAAATCAAATTGAAGACCTAGAAATAAACCCACACACCTACAGTCACTTGATTTCTGACAAAAAAGCCAAACCATTCAATGGAAAAAGGACAGCATCTTCAACAAATGGTGCTGGTCTAACTGGATGTTGACATGTAGAAGAATGCAAATTCACTACATGTGCAAAACTCACTTTGATATGGATCTATCACCATGCACAAAACTCAAGTTCAAGTGGATCAAAGACCTCAACATAAAACCAGATACACTAAACCTCTAAGAAGAGTAAGTAGGGAACAGCCTTGAACTCATTGGCACAGGAGACAACTTCCTGAACAGAACACCAGGAGCTCAGGCTCTAAAACCAACAATCAATAAATGGGACCTCATGAAACTGAAAAGCTTCTGTAAAGGCAAAGGACACTGTCATCAGAACAAAATGGCAGCCTACAGATTGGGAAAAGATCTTCACCAACCCCACATCTGACAGAGGGCTAATATCCAAAATCTATAAAGAACTCAAGAAATTAAACACCAAGAAACCAAATAATCCAATCAAAAAATGGGATACAGAACTAAACCAAGAATTCAACTCAGAGGAATCTTTAATGGCTGAGAGATACCTGAAGAAATGTTCAACATCCTTAGTCATCAGGGAATGCAACTTAAAAGGACTCTGAGATTCCATCTCACACCTGTTAGAAAGGCCAAGATCAAAATCTCAAATGACAACATATGCTAGTGAGGATGTGGAAAAGGGGGAACACTCCTTCATTGCTGGTGGGAGTGCAAACTTGTACAACCACTTTGGAAATTCATCTGGCAATATCTCAGAAACTTGAGAATAGTTCTACCTCAAGACCCAGCTATACCATTCCTGGGCATATACCTAAAAGATTTTCCACCAAATCACAAGGACATGTGCTTAATTATTCATAAGAGCCAGAAAGTGGAAACAACTCAGATGTCCTTCATCCAAAGAATGGACAAAGAAACTGTGGTTCATTTATACAATGGAATACTACTCAGCTATTAAAAAACAAGAAAATCATACAATTTGAAGGCAAATGGATGGAACTGGAAAAGATCATCCTGAGTGAGCTAACCCAGACCCAGAAAGTTACACATGATATGTACTCACTTCTAAGTGGATACTAGCCATATAGTACATGATAACCATCCTACAACCCACAGACTCAAAGTAGACAGCATAACTATCCTCTGAGAGACCCCACCTAGCGGCAGATCAAAACAGATGCTGAGACACACAGCCAAACATTAGGTGGAGTTCTGGGAGACTTGCAGAAGAGAAAGAGGAAGAATAGAGGGGTCTGGAGAGGACAAGAACTACACATGAAGACCAACAGAACTAACCAACCTAGGCTCCTGGAGGCTTACAGAGACTGAAACACCAATCAAAAAGCATATATAGGACCTAGGTCCCCTACACATATGGAGCTGATCTGCAGATTGGTTTTCATGCAGATCCCATAGCAAGTGAAATGGAGAGCTGTCTCTGATATGGACTCTGTTGCCTGCTCATGAAACACTTTATCCTAGCTGGGCTGTCTTGTCTGGTCACAGTGAGAGAGGATGCTCTAAACCCTGATTCTACTTGATCACCCACAGGGGTAGGTTGATGGGGGTATTCCCCTCATCTGCAGAGAAGGATAGGGAGAGGGGAAGAGGGTGTGACTGGGTGGGGTGGAGGGAGGAGGCTGTAATCAGGATGTAACTTGAATTAATACATTAATAAAAAAAGATTGGAAGAGAATAAATCAAATATGACATATGATACAAGCAAAAAAGAAAGGAAGGAGAGAGAGAAAGAAAGAAGGAATGAAGAAAGGAAGGAAGGAAAGAAAGAAAGAAAGAAAGAAAGAAAGAAAGAAAGAAAGAAAGAAAGAAAAAGAAAGAAAGAAAGAGAACAACCCAGGACCACCAGCCCAGAGATGGCCCCACCCACAATGGGATGATGCCTCCAGCATCAATCACTAATTAAGAAAATGCTCTCCAGGTTTGCCTCTAGCCTGATTGTAAGGAGGCATTTTCTCATAAAGGGTTCTCTCCTCTCTGGTGATCCTAGTCTGTGTTAAATTGACATGATATTACCCAGCACAAATAACCCCTAGTCAGCTTCAGCTTGGCAGATACTTTAAGACATAACCTTTTTTTTTGGGGGGGGGATTCATCCTCAAGATCTCAGAACAATAAATATCACAAATATAAAACATATTACAAACTTAAACGCCCCCCACAGTCTTCCCAAATTCAAACACTTTTCAAGTCCAGTCTCTGTTAAAATTCAGTCACTTTTAAAATCCAAAATCTCTTAAAAATCTGAAGTCTCTCAACTGTGGGCTCCTACAAAAATCAACCATAGCTTATATACTTTCTTACTTCAAGAGGGAAGAACCAGGGCACAGTCACCATCTGAACAAAGCAAAGCCACACTTGGACAATGTAAATAATCCAGTGGTCAGAATCTGGGATTTACTCACGATATTCTGGCCTCCTCCAAGGGGCTTGGGTCACCTTCTCCAGCTCTGCCCTCTGTACCACACACAGTTTGTCTTCTAAGCTTGGGCACTCCCACTCTGCTGCCGAAGCACTAGTCCCGTGGAACTCGCATCTCCAAAAAGCTGGGGTCTTCTGCTGCAACTGGGCTTCACTTTTAACCAATAGCCTCTCCTGGACTCTCTTCAAGGTTCAAATCCTCAGCTGCTCTCCATGACCCCTTCATGCCTTCAAAACTAGTAACTCTCAGGAGACTCTTCCACATGACAAAATTTGGCTGCCAGCACAAGATACATACAACCATGGCCATCCATGACCACAGCTTGCATGTGCTGATTTTGAGGAAACAGTTCTCGGAAGATTTCCTCAATTATGCTGGCCTCTTCTTAATCACAGTTGATTCTTCAGCCCCAGCTGATCAGCGTCCATTGTCCCAGGAAAAGAAAGGTTTTACTTCAGTGGTTCTGGTGTCTTGTTTAATCACAGCTGATTCTTCAGCTCCAGGTAACCATAAACCACAGATTCTTCACCCAAATGCCCCAGTAGAGTCTTTGCTTCCCCCTGAAACTTCACAAGCCTGGCCTCCATCTTCTGCACTCCTCTCAAAATTCTTACCTTCCACGCTCCTACAGAACAGCCTCCAGAGCTCTCAACACTCAATGTCTTCTCTGGCCCAAAGTTCCAAAGTTCTTCCTCAAGCCTCCCAAAAGCAACACGTGCAGGTCTTTCACAGCAGTTCCACTATCCTGGTAATTGGCCTTAGTTTGAGTTACTACTGCTACCATGACCAAAAGCAAGACTGGGAGGAAAGAGTTCATTTGGTTTATATTTACACATCCATAGTCCGCCATTAAAGGAAGTTAGACAGGACGGCAAACAGGCTGGGAACCTGGTGGGAGGAACAAATACAGAGACCATGGAGAGGGATTGCTTACTGCCTTGCTCCCCACAGCTTGCTCAACCAACTTCCTTATAGAACCCAGGACCACCAGCGCAGGGGTAAACCCCACCCACAAGGGTCTGGCCCCTCCCCCATCAAGTAGTAATTAAGAAAATGCTCTACAGGCTTGTCTCCAATCCAATTTATGGAGGCATTTTTCTCAACTGGGGATCCCTCCTCTCAGATGATTCCAGTCTGTTTCAAACTGACCAAAAATTGACCAGCACATTCCCACAATTCCTCCCAAACTACCATGCCCTTGTTCTCTGTTGTTTTTTCAGTGGCCAGTTAATCACCACTTTAATATGTTTGTAATCAATGAGCATGAACAATATCCTAATCTCCAAGAGAGGAGGGAAATGGTGGAACTGGAGATAAGGAGTTGAACAAGCTGGATGTTGGATCTTTTGAAGCTGTAGGCACAAACAACCTATTAACCTGTGCTTCAGTCCAGCCGGTCTTTATATGGGTTCACATGTAAGAAGTCCTTTCGGGGAGTGCTTGGGCTCCCTTTGTTTCATGCTGTTATGCATTTTCTTCCTGGAGTTTAAATTGTTCCACAGAACACTGGTTCTCTCAACCTTTTGAGAAGAAAAGATTGAGTGTTCAGAATTTTATACGTGCTTTGAAAATTCAAGCTAGAGTCAGACACTTACATTAGCCTTATGTGTCTATTATTTCCCTTATTTAAAAAAAAGAAAAGCAAGGTGGGTAAGAACAAGGAAAGGTTTATACATATGTACAAATGCAAATAATATAATAAATATATTATAAATATAGTTTTTATATTTATAAAAATAAATAATAAATATATATATGCATATATATTTAAACTGTTGTTTGCTCCAACCTTCTGATCCTGGTACTGGCTGGAAATCTTTCAGACTTTAGAGAGCTTTAGAAAGTGCAGTGGCACCTGAACTTGAGTTAGGGAACATCACACAACACTGAACTTTCATCTGAGCGATTCAGTAGAGAATGACTGTGGATCTGCTACATGCAGCTTTCTGCTTTCTACCTGCTTCTGCTTATAATTTTGCATGTCCACAGCCAGTGCATAGAATGGCCATTTCGGAAAATTCTGAGACTACCTAAGAAAAGGGACTTTGGCACATCTATGAGATATTAGACTTGTTTTGCTAGTGGATTAACTGGTGCTCTGGCTGCCAACACATAAGCAAGAGAGGCGTCAGATTCATAGTTTTATGTCCTTCCCTCCTCAGAGTGAATTAAGGAAGAATGTATACAATAAAATGTTGAAGTAGAAAAAAATTAAGTCATGATCAATGGCAAGATCATTTGAAAAAAAAAAAGTTGATAGCTCTCTTAAAACCTAGAGTGCTACATTTTCACTTTTCCTTGTTAGTGTTGACCTAGTCTAAATTCTTCTAGTCTTATAGGTTGGATAAGAAAATGTTCCAAAGTAAGAGTTACAATTGATACTCTGGTTATGTATTTATTACTATATACACTTTATTTCTTTATCTTATTATTTTATTTAATTTTATTATGGAAACTAAGGCTTGCTGACTTGTCTAGACTAGCTTGCTAATGAATTTCTCTTGTCTCTGCCTCCCCAGGACTGCAACTACAGACATACTAATGGGCACACTTGCCTTTTTACATAGTTGCTAGGCATCCAAACTCAAGCCCCTCATACCTGCACGGCAAGCACTTTACCGAGTAAGCAATGTCCCCATGGTCTGGCTAGTATGTGGAATGCAGACACTTTAAATCAATAATTGAATACCAGGCACACAGCTATAATCCCAGCACTTGGAAGGCTGAGGCAGTATGGTCACGGGTTTGAAGTCATCCTAGATCTCTAGTAAGACCTTGTCTCAAATCAACATTCAACAATTAGTTGCTGCCTTTTATGGTTTCCCCAGTAGCTGAACCGAAATGTGTGCTTCTTACTTAAGGTCTTACACTCTACATGGAACCATAGTTTCTGTGAGCTCCTTTGAGCTGAACAAACAAGATAGTCCCCCTCTGTGGTTGAGGGCTGATGCTGATTAAAGACTGGGAACATGCAGGGATTTAAATAGAGTTCTCACTGGTGGACTCCTCAGGGCTTGGGCTGCTTGTAGGTTAGGCTTCTTGGCAGCTGGGTTTCAAGAGGCAGAATTTAAAAAGCAAACATTCCAAGAGGCTGGGGGGGGGGGTCCCAAATTATAAGGCTTCTAGAATCAGACATTATCATCTCTGATACATTTTGCTCACCAGTAGTGAACCATGCAGGTTCAAGTGGAGAACATAACATAAGGTAATAGTCAGGAGCTTGGTTCATTGGAAAACCATCCTTAGAGATGAGCAACCACAGTCTGGCCACTAGTGAGTCATATGCCTCACATGTGCAAACACATTTCCCTCTCCTGAGGTCTCCAAGTCTAGTCCCATCGTGGCATAAAGTTTTAGTTTTAAATACTAGTATCCTGTCATTAAATCAGGTCTAGGCACTGAGAAACTCTAAGGGTGTATTTCTCCAGATGCAATTTCTCATTTGGTATCAATCCTCAATTATTCAGCTATTGCTGCATAGCAAGGTACTCTGAGTTAGGTGATTTACAACATGCATGGTATTTTGTGAATCTGGGATTTCTAGAACATACAGCTGGGTTACTTGTGGCATGGTACTAACTGAAGCAACTATGACTGGTGCACTATTTTCAAGATGCCATGTTCAGTTATGCAGTTGATATCTTAGTGATACTGCTCTCTCTCTCTCTCTCTCTCTCTCTCTCTCTCTCTCTCTCTCTCTCTCCCCCAACCTGCTTCTCCATGATACTTCAATATTTTATATATCTTCATTTGACATCTTCTGATAATATATCAGATATATGCTGTAAGGTATATGATCTTACCTGATCACTGGTTTTCCCAAAAGATGTTCTAGAATGTCTCAGCATATCACTTTTACCATCACTAAACCAAAAAATGCCCACACCCAGGGAAAGACAATAAGTGAAGGCAAGGAATGCATGAAGGAAATGAATTGAAGGTAGCCATCCAAGAGACAAGCTACTAAGAATATTGTCCACCCAAAGCCTAGAACTCTCCTGGGAATATGTTTTTTGTCTGCCAAGGCTCATCCTAATGCCACTTGCCTTGCTCCCCTGAGAACACTTAGATGCCCCTTCTGATTGTGCCCGTAACAAACACATGTGTCATATCCAGTCCTGTTCCATTTACTGAAGCACCTTACTGATGTATCTCCTTGACTAGCTGCTGCTGTGAACACCTGTCTTGTTCATCTTTACATCCATAACACCTAGTATGACACACTGCCCAACATGGACCTTCGGTGAATGCTTCATGGATGGGAAGATCAAGTTAACTGCAGCCACAACCAACTTGGAGCTATGCCTTGGCTTTCGAGGCAGGACTAAATTCCTGATCTCTGTGTCACCTTTCTGTATTCCCTGAGTATAGAGAAGCAACTCTTCTCACATTAAGAACACTATCAGGAATTTGTTCTGCCTTAGCTTCTGTGAACTAGAGTGATAATCATGCACAAGACAAAAGGGGAGGAGCCTCGGTTGCTCCTGGAAATTAATCAGTCATGATGTGCCAGGCAGGAGCTGACTTAATAAGGATCATGATCTTCAATTTTCTGAGCATAGCTCTGCAAGGAGCCCCAAGTGGGGCTTGTGGCAGGTTACTTTGCAGAGAGTTTCAGCTGCAACTACTGCTAAGAAGAAGGATCGATGACATAGAAAAGGATTTGATAAAACAGACAGCTAAGCTTGTCAGGCAGACATGCGCATATGTGCGCCATACGTAATGATGCATATAGACTACACATGTAGCATCGTGAAATGGTAGAATCTTTAAGGGTTCTTAAGCAAAGGCCAGAAGGACAAAGGCAACAGGCAATCTAATCCACTTAATGGGGCAAGAAGCTCGGAGAGCAGCCACAAATGCATCATTTGATAATGGTAATGAAAAAGACAGCAATCTATATGTACAAATAGCATTAAGGTAGATTTGGTTTAGAGGCCAAACTAAGTTGATGTGAAATTTACGAGACTGGCTGTCTCTCAGATATGGTTGGTGAGGGGGTGGAGTGCATTCAATTTCTTTTATTTTCCTTTTGAGAACACTGTAAATTAGATTTTGTTTCCAAGGTGGGCTTTCCTAATATATGGTCTTCGTTTTTTTTTTTTTAAATGATAACTATTTTTATTTTTTATTTTTTTTTAATAATTTATTTTTTATTTCTCCAAGTTACATCTCAATCACAATCCCCTCCCTACTCCCCCCTCCAGTCCCACCCTTCCACCCTCCTCCCCCTCAACCCCACCATCCTCTTCCCTTCTTTTTTTTTTTTTTTTTAGTTTAAGGTATTTATTTTTCCCCCCAACAGCTCTCCCTTTCAGTCCAAATAATGGTTCTTTTTCTTATAACTATAAATACAATACAAAACAACAGAAATAAATAGGCCACGATTATAAGAGTTATATGGCTTAGCATACATTCCCAATGTCCAGTCCATATGTATTTGGCACCTGACTTTAACATTCTACTATCTAACCATCTCCATGAGTTTAAAGTTCT
>CAJQZJ010032150.1:1283863-1294006 GCA_907164525.1 Lophiomys imhausi | reverse complement strand
TCCTCTTCCACTGAGGCCAGACAAGGCAGCCAAGCCAGGATAAAGTATTCCATGAACAGGCAATAGGGCCCATGTCAGGGGCAGCCCCCTGCTTCACTTGCTAAAGAGTCTGCACAAAGACCAAGCTGTCTGTCAGCTATTTATGTGTAGGAGACGTCGGTCCAGTCTTTACATGCTTTTTAGTTGGTGCTTCAGACTCTTTAAGCCTCCAGGGGCCTAGGTTGGTTGGTGTTGTTCGTCTTCATGTGGAGCTCTTCTCCTCTTTGGATCCCTTTATTCTTACTCCCTCTCTTCTATAAGTCTCCCAGAGCTCCACCTAATGTTTGACTGTGTGTCTCAGTATCTGTTTTGATCTGCTGCTAGGTGGGTCTCTCAAAGGATAGTTATGCTAGGTTCCTGTCTTATTTGGGTCTGTGGGTTGTAATATGGTTATCCTGTACTATATGGCTAGTATCCACTTATAAGTGAGTATATATCATGTGTATCTTTCTAAGTCTGGGTTACCTCACTCAGGATGATCTTTTCTAGTTCCATCCATTTGCCTGCAAATTGCATGATTTCCTTGTTTTTAATAGCTGAGTAATATTCCATTGTGTAAATGTACCACAGTTTCTTTATCCATTCTTCAGTTGAAGGACATCTGGGTTACTTCCAGTTTCTGGCTATAACAAATAAAGCCGTTATGAACATAGTTGAGCAAATGTCCTTGTGACTTGGTAAAGAATCTTTTAGGTATATGCTCAAGAATGGTAGAGCTGGGTCTTGAGGTAGAACTATTCCCAATTTTCTGAGATATTGCCAGATTGAATTCCATAGTGGTTGTACAACTCCCACCAGAAATGGAGGAGTGTTCCCCTTTCTCCACATCTTTGCCAGAATGTGCTGTCTCCTGAGTCTTTGATCTTAGCCATTGTGACAGTTGTGAGATGGAATCTCAGAGTCATCTTGATCTACATTTCTCTGATGACTAAGGATGTTGAGCATTTCTTCAAGTGCCTCACAGTCATTACAGATTCCTCTTTTGTAAATTCTCAGTTTAGCTCTCTACCTCATTTTTTATTGGATTATTTGGTTTACAACAGACTTTTTGATCCTCTGTCTAGTTAAAAAAGTGTTTTTATTAACCATAGCATTGCTATTTAATCCAGCAATCCTACTATTGTATCTGCCATAAAGAATTAAAAACAGATACTAAAACAAGAAAGATTATCATCTTTCTTTTTTGTTTGTTTTTTTGTTTGTTTGTTTGTTTTTCGAGACAGGGTATCTCTGTTTAACAGCTCTGGCTGTCCTGGACTCGCTTTGTAGACCAGGCTGGCCTCGAACTCGCAACGATCCGCCTGCCTCTGCCTCCCAAGTGCTGGGATTAAAGGCGTGCGCCACCACCGCCCGGCCTTTATCATCTTTCTTAATCCATATTAAATCCATAGCACTCAATGAGATTGAAGCAGTAATTAAAGTCTCCCAACATAGAAAAGCTGATTATAGAAGCGATTAGTTGAGAAGAAAGGTAGTTGACAGGAATAAAAGTGGGATAGGAAAGGGTAGAGAGAATAATCATAATGCATCATATAGAGATGAAACTAAGAACAAAATTACTTTTAATAAGGAATTGTCACTGTCACTCTATCATCTTTAACAACCACCATCAGATGCCAACATCAAAGCGAGACCCTCTGCGTAAAGAAAGATTCACTGAAACCTCCCATATTCAACATTCCTAAACAAGGTACTTTTAAATTCAGGTGTGTGTGTGTGTATGTGTGTGTGCATTATTCTTTTAGATATAATTGTACAGCACACTCCATAGACTATAATATTATGCAAACAAAGTTTATATGTGCTTGGAACCCAAAACATTCATGTAAGTCACTTCAGTATGGTATTTGCTTTACTGCTGTGATCTAGAATTAAAGGTCAAACCTCCAAGTTATGTCTGGTTGAGGTCTTACCACAGCAGCACTAGCAATTATGGACTAAGCCCCTTTATTATACCAAGTAGAAAACCAAAGAAGTAAAGGAGGAAACAAGCCACACCCTGGCCTTACTATCTGACCTGTCTATGATAGCATGCCCATCCTTACTTTCAGAATTGAGAATAAGTCAGGTGTGGCAATGTCTGTAACGTTATCACTGGGGATGCTGAGACAAGAAGATCATGAGTTCAAGGTCAGCCTGAGATATACCTAGGGAGAGGCTGACTCAAAAACAAAAAAGAACTTCTTATTTCAGATCAACAGTTTTTCCTGTGGAGTAAAAGTATTCTATTTATCCAATCACTCATCGAAATCATCTCGATTTGGGGGGGTTCCTAGAAAAAAAAATGGGACATGATCATTCTCGAAAATACACACCTCCAAATTTTCAAAGATAAACCTTTCTGCCATCATCATTAGTCAGATTAACATGTCCTCAGGGTAAGAAGTATCTGGGTTACCTCACTTGAAATGGTAAAGAGGCAAAATGGGGTGACAAGTCCTCTAGGCCCAACTATCCAGATCCTCATTCCACCTACATAAATTGCATCACACAGTTCTGGGAATTTATAAGCTTTTCAAGCTTCAAGAATTAAGGAATTTATATTTCTCTGTTAGTTCCTTTACTCTAAGATGAAAGACATTATTGAGAATGAATAAATGGAGTTGAATTAAACTGGCCAAGTCTTGATGTATTTAAGCTTTTCAAAGAGGGAAAGAAGCTAGCTAGCTTCTTGGATCTTTCACAAGGAAGAACAAACTATGCTCAGGGATTTGAAGTCAGCACTGGCTACTTCGGTCCTGTGTACCTAGAGCCCTGACAGCCTGACACCTTTCTATAAGATCCCTTAGGAACCGTGTATCTATGGTTAATGGATGCTCACAGGTTGGAGGACCAGGCTTCTGAGATGGCCTGGCACTTGATCTCTGGAGTGAAACTCGTGATAACAGCTCACTGTGCTCTCCAAAAGCCTTCCTTGCCTTTAATTGCTGCCAATCTCCCACTTTATCTGAGTCGGCGCTGAAAGCTTCAAATTAAAATGGCTAATTGGGTGAAGGCAGAAATGCATCCTTCTAATGGGGGCTGGATTATGCCTGGGTTTTTCTCCTTCGTTTGCTGAAGAAAACAAAAACAACACATGAAGGCCATGGTGCAGAAAAGTAAATTCGCTCACTCCGGAGCCACAGAGTATACACCTCACCTAAACCCTAAGGTGTTTCAGAGCTACTGACACATATCCAAAAGACCTAATGCAAGCCAAGAAAAATTACCCAAGAAGCAACCTAGTAATGCCTTGCTTAATATACATTTTAACAGTGCAGTTTACCTCCACACGCGGGCAAGTTATTTGTACCTAAAGATAATTTCATTATGGCATGGTTTTATGACAGTTTTTGTAACTGTAGCACCTTATGTGGGTCCCAGGAATAAACAGAGCAGAATAATGAAACATCAAAATAAGGGTTGAATGTGAAATTGCCTAATGCAATTGAGAGTCACAATGAAGCCAATGGGACATCTTTTTCGTGAACATTATGCTGCTCCAGTAATTTCTTATGGACTAATATGGTCTGCATTAAGAGCAAATCTGTGCTTGATTCAGGAGAGACTATGTTACATCAACTTATTTTATGTAAAGATGTAATTAAAATACACACGGAGCAATTTCTTCTTTTTATTAAATTACCCTGAAGAAAAAGCAGTATTGCCACAGAGTGATTAAGACACTCAGATTCAAAGGCGTTAGAGAGTGAGATAAGTTCCTGGATTCACGCCATTTAAAAGCCGGGTCCAAGATTAAGGCCAGGGTGATTTTCTTCTGACATTTCATGTCTGTGTGTGAGATATTTTAATGTGTTTCTATACTCTGTCCTTGAGGGACAGAATTAGTGAGTGCAGTGAAGAGGTACTACCATGATGACATAGGGGGCAGTGAGGAGATAGATACTACCATGATGGTGGGTGGGCGTGAGGAGGTACTACCACAACCACAAGCAAGGAGAGGGGTAGTAAGGAGGTTCTGTCATGGGGGGGAAGAAAAGAAGTTGGTCAACAGTAAACAACAGAATCCTGTGTCTATTAAACTTTTAAAAAGTTGCGCAATGCTTAGTTCAGGAGAAAAGACAATTCCATGAGAAAGGCTCAAAAAGCACTGTTAATTATAATCTAATTTCCTTTGGTTCTTATTGTATGATTTTCATATCACCAGTGTATGTTTGTTGTATGTGCTATTGGATTTTGCAAGGACATTCTCATGCATACATACATACATACATACATACATACATACACATACTTGAGCATGTCCCTTTTCACACCCTTTTCTCTTCCCTCTCCCACTAGCCCCCTTCATTTCCATACACACCTTTGTTTCTATTTTCATACTATACATACGTTTGTGATTTCATCTGCCCGTGTAAAATCTAGACTCCACAACTGAGAGAAACTGTGTTGTCTTTCTAAGTCTGAATTAATTTGCTTAATATAAGAATGTCCTCTGCATCCATTGTCTTGCACATGAAATATTTTTTTTATTTTGGCAACTTTTAGGCATTTCATAGCACAAGTGATTTTTTTGTATTATTTTTTGACAATTTCACACACGTCTAAGTTACATCACAGTCACTTTCAGTCCCCATTACCATATCGCCTACTCCTCTCTCACTGAATTCTTTCCTCTTCCCCGCTCACCCCCTCCTATACTTTGATGGAATGGGTGTGGTTTGGTTTGGTCTGGTTTGGTGACCCACTGAGTTCAATTACGGTTGCTTGCATGAGCATGCATGAGAGTTTATTTTCTGGAACATGGACAAAGGATCGATGCCAACAACACTGAGTAATTACCTCCCCCCCCCACACACAGCATTTTCACTTTGGAAAGAAACATGATAATCTTGCCATCAAACTCAGAATTATAATGCACTGTGGATGTTTGCAAGGCATCTAGCTCTCCAGAGGGTTTCTTGAGTACTTTACTGAGTGCTCGGGTACTAAGCAAAGGGACCTATTCTTCAAATCATTTATCAACACCCAAAGGACTTCCAGGTGTTCCTCCTCCTGGGCCTGTCACAGGTGCACAGGCGCAAGAGAATTCTCTGAGTTCCTCAGGTCCCAGTGGAAAAACACACAGCCCCACCCCAGTTTCTGCCATCCACATATTTCACAAACACTGTTTCCCCATCTCAGAGGGCCAATGAGAAAAAAGAAAAAAGACTGTGCATATCTTGTTTGCCTCTTCTCTGGTAGCTAATTTTTTCCCATTGAAGTCTACATGCTCTAGGAACATATATGTTATGTCTATGAGCCAACCTCCAGCACTAACAGTTGGAAAGTGATCAAATGAATTATCCAGTCTTGGCCTGAATTTCTGCTGTAAAATGTCATCTGATGATTTAAAGGCATCAGCGCTAGAAAGAATTGCCCAGGCTTCCTCCTAATTTTAAATGGGAAAGTAATCAGAATTAAAACATATTTGTAGGTATGCAAGCACATATTCTCATGGTCATAAGCAGGGTTTTAATTAAGGCAGAGCATGGTACTTAACATAAGTCATGAACTTTGGTACTACAAGTACAGGTAGGATTCAAGTTCATAAATTCATTCATTGATCTGCCAGGCACTGTACATAAGAGAAGAGATATTACCTGATCTCCAAGGAACCCCAACCCCAGAAGACAAATAGGTAGATAGATTCTAAAAATAATATGAATCCTTCTATAGGCTCCTGGTGCCAAGCGCATACTAGACTAGCATATGGGACAATAACAGGACAGGAATGAGATAATTCATCATCGAGATTCTGTGGACCACTAATATGGTATTATAGATGCTACATGATCTAAGACACTAGGGACAATGAACACACTGTCCTACTTCCAATTCTTCATGGAAAGTTAAAGAACTGGAATATAGAATTCTGCCCAAAGTTTGTGATGTGTTGTTCCAGCCCACAGGGCATATGGATGTGAACACAGTGAATATGTACATATTAACTTTCCCAATGACCTGGTGAGACCATTTTGGAAATGGGCTATACTACTCTCTCCATTCCATACTGGAGTATAGTCTAGTGATTACACACACAAAAAAAAACATGCACAATGTGTAATGAAAGGAGGAACTGACCACCCTTCATTCCAGCACTCAGGGGGAGGTAGAGGCAGGATGATCAGAAGTTTAAGGCCAGACTCAGCTACATAGTAAGCACAAGTGGTACTGTGTATGAGATCCTGTCAAGATAGGGAGGTAGGATAGGGGAGAAACTAACCACCTCTGAGACTATTAGGACAGACTTCACTAAGAATATAGGTAATGAGTCTTGCAGGATAGGTAAAGAATCATTAAGCTAATATTCCCAGCAAAGGAAATAAAACACTGTTTACAAAATGCAGAGGTATGAAGACAATAGGAAGATTCCAGATAACATGTAATTACATTGCATGGCCAGAACCTGGAGACATACTTGGAGAGTCAAGGAAAGGCCAGATTTGACAGTATTGGTCGTGATAGAGTAAAGGGTGTTTGATTTCAAGTGGGGAGGAGGGTGCTGAGGAGAGAAGACCTGAAGTGAGCAGAGTATAGTTTACCCCAACTTGGAGGAAAAACTAGATAGGACATTTCTCTGATATAGAAATTGGATGTGTATGGACAAGACCTTGGAAGAGTGAGTTATGTACAACTGGGTAAATCTCATGGGAAGGAGTGATCATCGTCAAAAGTCACCTGCTCTAAAGACCTCTGGTGCTGGGGAATTGTAAGCACTGTAATGACCACAGGCAATTCTCAGGCAAACATTCCTGACAGCTGCTCTTCCTCTGGATTTTTGACAAGGGCCCTGCATATTATCTGTGGGACATTGTAACTGTGAGATTTGTCTGTATCTGTTACACCCATCTGAAATGACCCTATGTGATCATATCCGTTCTCAGGATCCTGTGTTCTCATATGCTCCTTGAAACACAGGGTGGGATCGTTGGTGACAAAAGGGACAAAATATGTGGTGTGGAAATGGGAACTTCCCTGCTCTGTGATGACATGTCTTTGCACATTGCACAAGAACTTTCTGACACAGCAAACAAGGGACTGTGTGCTTACGTCACTGAAGATTAAGAAACAGGAGCCAAGTGATCCCAGAATTGGCAGGTGGTAGCAAGAGGGTCAAGGCTAGCCTCTGATACAGAGTGAGTTTAAGGTTAGCCTAGGCTACACAAACAATCTCTAAAAAATTAACAAAGAAAAAGTACTAAGATGCTAGATAACATATATATTTTTAAACACTTATTGTGTGTGTGTGTGTGTGTGTGTGTGTGTGTGTGTGTGTGTGTGTGCATTCCTGTGACAGAGCAAAAGTATGGATGTCAGAGTACAGCTTGGAGGAGTTAATTCTCTTCTTCCATCATTTGTGTACTAGAGATTGAACTCAGGTCATAAGACTTGGCAGCAAGTTCCTGTACCCACTAAGCCATCTCTCTGGCCTCCTATTCAATAATTTACCAAGCCAAGTACATTTGAATTTCAAGTTTTCAAAGTAACTCATAACTCCTGTTTACAATGAAAAGAAGAGAAAGAAAAATAGATTTTATCAGTGAATAGCTAACAGATGGAACCAGAAACATTTAGAGAAGAGGACACAGAGACAACTATGGTTGTCATGGTTTCCTTAAAATTCAGTAAACATAGGGAACCAAATGGACAGTGAGATTCCCCCATTGGGAAGAGCAGCTTGTTGCTGCTTTCTTTCTCGGATAATTGCCAAAGCAGACTTTGAATGATGGGAGTCCATGCAAGTTGACTAGAGAATCTGTAACTCACCCCTAGCTACTCTCAATTTCAATTTACATTAGCCTAGACTATGCTATCCTCCTATGTAACAGTCATAAACAAGTAATGGTTGTTTTCAATTAATCAATTACCCCAATGGGCAGTGCCTGAAGGAAATATGTGAATTCACGAGAAGGTGGGCATGGCCTGAACCCAAGCTCTGCTTCAATGCAAAGCAGAATGTAACAGAATATTTCAAACGACTTGCCAATTCTGGTAGACACACTCAGGCCCCTGAATCCTTAGCATCACTTTCTGGTCATCTAGAAATGTGTTCAAGCCCCAAACTGCCATGTAACAGAGTATCATGCTCACACTGTCAAATGTTTCCCCCTGATATGTGCAGATGACAGAGAAGGAGAGAAGGAGGGTAGGTGGAGCGCTTTTGAGATTTCCCAGGGCAATGAAGACTGGGTCTGAATGCTGTCAAACAAACACTGAACACATGGTTTGGCTGAACTTGCATGTTTTGTCTAGAGGTTCTGATCAAGTTGACACAGACTAAAAAGTATTTTCCAAGGTCACTGTCGAGCCTGCCAGGGATGAGATCACTGTTTAACAGAGTTGTACAGCAAGGCCCTCCTCACCGCAGCCAAAACAGATTCTAGCCCACACTAGATCACCACGGGTCATTCTCTTTTTGTTTTCCTGCTCCCACGAATTGACCCTCCAGTTCACTGGAGGATTGTGCAACCTCGATCTGGGCTGTGTAGGGTTGTAGGAGTGATGGTTGTGTGATTCAAATACCAGTCCTCAGTGATGGGTAGCAAAGATGAGCACATCTGAGCCTCTCACATTGAGAGCCAGGTATGGTAGCTTGGCTCAGTGACATGTCCTCAGAAGCCAAAGTGTCACAGAGCACTTTTTAGAGCATTGATATTTGTCTCTCCTATGAGTCTGTCCCCAAAGCTTGCAACATTGTATCTCCTGTTTGGGGATTTCTTGCAAATGATGTGTAGGCTTTGTTGGGGTTGGGGGGGAACAACACAGGAAGCCTTTCTGGAACTATTTGTCTCATCTGCTCCACTGAGCAATCTGCCCCAGCAGCTTAAGATTCTATCACCTCCAAACAGGCTTCTATAGGTCTTTTTCTATGTTTTCCATGCTTGTCTTCCAGAGTTTGGGAAAATTTGAGAGTCTTTTTATAATAGATGCTCCCAGATATATGATGGTTCAGCTTACCATGTTTTCCAATTCATGGTGTCATGAAAGTAGCACACATTTATGGAACTGTACCTCCATTTTTGAATTTTAATCTCTTCCCACACTGGGTCATGCAGTCTGACACTGTCTAGTCCGGTGGCAGCAGCAGGTCAGATCCACTGAGGCACAGGAAAACACCTGGCCTGCACAGAGTACTCTTTGGCTGAGATGGAATTCAGAACACTAGATGGACAGAAGGCATTTTTAACTTAAAAATGTTCACATGAAACCACTTTCTAAGTCAAGGAACATCTGTTCAGTAACGTTTATTGGGGGATATTTGTCTTTCAGAAATGGATGAGAATATGAAGTTTGGAAAGAATCAACAGGAGATAAATATAGATGATATTGATGTAACTTTAGAGGAAGACAGGCATGTAGATAGACTTAGACAAATGTCATGAGATTTAGTGAGGGATTTGTATCATGTGATTATAATTGCCAAGAAGCCCCTCGCCCTACCATCTGCATCTGGAGAACCAGGGAAACTCTAAGTGAAATTCCTGGTTCACAAACCGAAACAAGCAGGTTGTGGGGGTAGCAGGGGAATTCCATGTCTGAGTCCAGAGGCCCCCAAACCAAGAACTTCAGTGCTTGGAGAGGAAAAGGGGGATGTTCTGGCTTAGGAAGAGTGAGGGTTTGACCCTTACTAGGTCTCACTTCCTGATAGAAAAGAATAAAGTCCCATCTTTAATAGGAGTATCTATCCTTTCTATATCAAAATTCTCTTTTATAACTCTTCTGATAAATCTAATAACTTAGAGTAACTATTAGCTCTTGGCTATTATTGCTTTACAAAGAGAAAATTGGAAAATATCCTGTTCACAGGAAAGCCCCATTTTCAATTGGAGTTACTCATTTGCTATCACGGTTACTAATGTGTTTCTCTGTTAGACTTAGTTTCCTCTTTCTTCTCTCTCTCTCTCTGACAATTTTTCCTCTTTTAACCTTTCTGTTATGGTTTGAAATGTCCTTAAAGGCCATTTGAAAAAGACTTGGTCCCTGGCAGTTGGTATTGTGCAAAGGGGTGAAAAATAAAGTCAAACAAGTTACAGGAAATTAGCTTACTGGAAATAATTCCTGTGTGTGTGTGTGTGTGTGTGTGTGTGTGTGTGTGTGTTATAGTGTATGTATGTGGGGGTG
>CAJQZJ010032150.1:1261878-1283853 GCA_907164525.1 Lophiomys imhausi | reverse complement strand
ATGTGCATATGCGTATCTAATATGGGGAAGACATGTGACACAGTGCACACCTGGAGATCAGAGGACAACCGTGTGGAGTCAATTCTCTCCTTCCATCTTTATGTGAGTCTAAGGGATTAAACTCAGGTTGTCAGGAGTGTGTGACCAGTGCTTTACCTACCAAACCATGTCTTGAGCCTGCCACCTTATTTTGAGACACAGTCTCTCAGTGAACCCAGAGGTCACTGTTGTTTAGATTGCTTAGCCAGAGAGCTCCAAAGACCTGCCTGTCTCTGCCCCTACTCCCCTCCCCCAATTGTCGGGTTACAGATGCACACCACCATGTTGGGCTTTGTGACACATTCCTCGAACAGTCTATTGGGACCCTATCTTTCCCTCTCTATCTCTATCATTTCTAACCTGCTCCCCTCCTTATTGCCTTCTGGTATCATGAAGTCAGCAGACACAACATGATGGATTCAAGTTATAAGAATGGAAAACTCTGAAATTATGAGATAAAAGATTAAATACACCTTTCCTCCCTTTAAGCTAACTTACCATTCTGCCATAAAGGTGAAATACACTCCTCTTCTTTGTCTTAATCCCAAGCATTTACATCACACACTGTTGCAAACAGCTAACTGTCCCACTGACCTGGGTATCAATACTGGGTTACCATTTCTGACACTCTTTTCCCATAAGTCTCCACCCAGGGGTCACTGATGTCTTGTGATAAGTAGTCTCAATCATGATATATTCTCTTCAGTTCATCAAGATGTTCTAAATAATAGTAAACCTAAAAGAGAAGGAGCCTAAGAAAGTAATTATGAAATAGTAAATATATAAACCTAGATTGTGGGATATTCTGCAAGACAAATGGTTTTGACCCTTCATAAATGTCAATGTCATAAAAGGCCCAAAATAAGCAGCCAAATTGTTCTAGACAAAAAGATGGAAGGCTATTAAAACACCAATGTGATGTGTGATATTCAATTGGAAAGTAAGTGAGACATAAACACTCATGAGTGCATCCCCTGGAACTGGCTGAGTTGGCACTGAGAAATGAGTCAACTTTGACAAGACACAGTGTTGCAGTATACCTGAGGAGACAGGCTCAGTCATGGCATCTGAACTTTGGAAAACACTCCATGACAAGCCTTAAATAGCCCAAGAATGTGTTCTTACATGACAGGACTCTATGCCACTTTCCATGGGAGTTACTGAAAGATGAAGGGCTAAAACACTTGGAGAGCACCCTACCAACCTTGGTACCATCAATAACAGCCATGGGGTCCCTGGGCCATTGGGTCCCTTGTAAGTCTCCAGTGGTGGAATCTTAGAACTGCCTTAGAAACTGCTCCAAAATTGGGTGTCTGAAAGATTCACTTCATCATTGTTTACCAAGAGCCAGCTACAATTCTTACCACCAGAGGTCTATAATTTCAAGGATCTACAGACACTAGACACTTCTACCAATCACTTCATAACTTTAACCAAGAGCTTCACCTGTTCCTTTCTCTGTAACACACTACTGAGGACTGCAATCAGCTTTGCCATGTGTCGTGCCATCTATGCCAACTGCCTTACCCTCAACAAGCTCTCCATGGCTAGAAACCATGCTATATTTTCGGCACTTTACATAGATCAATGTGAAGACCTACACTGCATGACTATGGAAAACAGCATACCTGACAGGCTTACTATCTTATGTGTAAAGTAGTGTTGCCGGGTGCAGCGACTGTGGTACCTCCTTCTAGTGTCTGAGGTAAAACTGCTGCCCTTTTCATCTGGGAAAATATTTCCCTTCCAGCCAAGGTGAAAGTCAAGGAATACAACAGTCACATCCTGTCTCTACAGGAGTAGGCCATGAGGAATCTCTATCATACCTAAGACATTTCCGAAGGATTTGAACTTCCCTTCTCTATTATCATCACCCAGAAGCCTCTGGTGCAGCTCCACTGCCCAGAGGGACACTGTCACTGAGGTAGAGAGCTTTCCTTTGCCTTTATCTAGAGAGAGACATTGATGGCAGGAGCTCGGAGAAGACACTGTTCATTTGGTGGCTTGCTGCTTGTATCCCTGTGGTAACAGAAAATTGACAGAACAGACAACTGTTTTGTTTGTTTGGTGGTTGGTTTTACAATGATTTTAATGTGCTTCATTTCCTCAGAAAATATGTTAAAATTAATATGGGGCACGTAGAATGTAATTTTGTGGTGTCTAGATGTGTATGGCTTTAGGAAAATCATCAGGTGGGATCCCCATAACTGAATATTGGTGGCTTCATAAGAAAAGGGAGACGGGATGGGAACGCAGCTCAGTGTTAGAGCATTTACCCACACAAACACAAAGTTCCATACTTAATTCACAAACTGGGTTGAGACCAGATGATACATACACTTTTCCTGTCTCTTATAGGTGATGCTCATCACAATCTTGGAACTCAAACAATGAGAAGCTGTCACCAGATGCTGCCCTTCTACCTTGGAGCAGAAAGACAAGCCAACATCTTCCTCTCTTCTTCAAAACTTACATGATCTCTGGTACTGTGCAACAGAACATCAGTAAAGATGGTCATCATTTCTGCTCTGTCTTGTCCAGGCTGACTGAAGACTGGAGCTGCATCCAGGAGAACAGGAAGTAGACCGCACCTGGGACTTACTCTGGTCCCTAGAAATGCTCATCTGAGTCACCTATGTTCTCTCAGACATGCAGGCTGTCTCAGAGGCCAATGAGTCTTATTAGTGGTGTGCAAACTATGTAGATGGCAATTAAACACAGACCGTAAGATAAGACTTCGTCCTTTGGAGCTTCTCTGGCTGACAATGACTCACCCAGGCCTTTCCACAAGAGTACACAGGCAGAACAACTGCTTGCTTCCACAGGCTCACCACTGTTATTTCCACCCCCACTCCCAAATCTCATTTCTTATCAGAAATTATCCAACTTCTGGCCAAGAGGAATAAACACTGGAATAAAGAGTGAAAAAAAAACCACAAATGATTGCTTCTAGACATGCCAACTGCAGAACTGAACCCTTCCCCCTTTATTGAAAATAGCTTTATTTTTTTTTCTCCCATAAAATATCCTGATTAGGGTTTCCCCTCCCTCTACCTCCTCCCAGTTCCTCTCCACCTCCCTTCTGAATCCACTTCATTTCTATATCTCCTTAGAAAACAAACAGGCTTCCATGGTATGATAAAATACAATAAGATGGAATAAAAACTAATACATCAGAATAGGAAAAAACAAACAGAAAGAAAAGAGTCCCTAAAAAGGTACATGAAACTTAAAATATAGACAGAGAGACATATTTTTTCACACTCTCAGGAATCCCATAAAAACTAAACTGGAATCCATAATATATATACAAAGAACCTGTGGGGTAAAAAGAGAGAAAAAATATATAAACAAATTAAAGTAAAATACAAATAAAAGATAAAATTAAAAGAAAAGAAATATCCTTGACATGACATTATGAGACAAGGAGCCTCCAATAAAGCTGTTGAGTCCATTTTCTGCTGGCCATCTACTACTGGGCATGCAGCCTACTCTTCCCCCCTCCCAGTTTATGTTTTATTTTTCATTTTTTGCCCTATCCCTGAGGTTTAATGCCCAGTGGGCACTAAATAAAGATCTTGTAGATATAATTTTTTCCTTCAAGTTACATCTCAATCACAATCCCCTCCCTACTCCCCCCTCCAGTCAGTCCCACCCTCCTATCCTCTTCCCCCTCACAAACCACCCCCCCAATCTGCTTCCTTTTTTTAAAGTTTAAGGTATATCCCCCCCCCAACAGCTCCCTCTTTCATTTCAGCATATGGCTCTTTCTCTTATAACAACAAACAAAATACAAAACAACAAAAATAATTAGACTACAATTATAAAAATTATAAGGCTTAGCATATATTTCCAATGTCCAGTCCATACGTATTTGGTAACTGACATTAACATTTCACTATGCATCTATCGTCCATGAGTTTAAAGTTCTATATCCAACTCAGCTTCCATCCTAACTTGCATCACCATCTTAAAAAAATCTTCTTAGATCCAGAACATGCTCTTAATTCCTAAACAACTCAACATTTAACTGTGAGACTATAACTATCTAGTCTTCAACCATATCAGAGACCTGAGAAGGATAAATACATCTGACTATACAGGAAGTGCAGGGCCAGCAGCTTCCAAAACTAAGAAATGACATACAACTCAGCCTACTGTTAAGAATAGCTTTTTTGCCCAGTGAGACTCCCTTGGAGATTGCTAAATTTTCATTGCAGATGCTTATCAATTGGAGATTGCCTCTGGGTTAGGGATGGGAGCATGTGTCCATTTCTTGTTACCATTCCCTCCTCCCCCCAATCTTTGACCAGTTTTCCCCCCCTCCTCTCTTCCTGGTCCCTCCTCCCCATTTCTCTTGAAAAGATAAGGCCTCCCATGGGTATATACCAGCCCTGGCATATCAAGTTGCAGTAAAACTAGGCACTTCCTCTCTTATTAAAGCTGGATATGGCAACCCAGTAGGAGAAAAGGGTCCCAAAGTCAGACAACAGAGTCAGAGACAGCCTCTGCTCCCACTGTTAGGAGTCCCACAAGAATACCACACTACACAACTGTAACATATGTTCAGAGTGCTAGGTCAGCCCCATGCAGGCTCCCTGGTTGGCACAGAACTTAACTCTTGGTGCTTTGAATGAATCTTGTTATGAATATCGCCCATTTAATATACCCTATAAATATTGCACACTTACATCACATTCCACATGGAGTAGTAAGGGTCCTGAAGTAAATTCTGTCTCACCAGGCTCTTATGAAAAGAAATAAAAGCTTCTTTGAATGTTTTGTGCTCTGCTGAAGCATTTTAATTTTTCATCCCCTACTAGAATTAAGAACTTCACAGTAACATGATTTGTATCCATTAGACTCACTCTTTTATGCTCAATAAAATTTTATTAAACATATTAATAAGTTTGGGGATGTTTAATCAAAACAATAACTATTTTAATTCTTTTAATACATGTACATATTTTTCTTATTCCTTAATTTATATTTTTCTTCTTTCCCAAATAAAAAACTAAAAGCCTTATTTTCCTTGTTGATAAATAAGTACAATTGCCTTACTCTCAGTTTCAAATAATCAGTATATACTTTGTCACTTGTTTGTTTTTAGATACAGTGTCTTGTGTTGTAAGCTCAGTTGGCTTCAAACTTATAATCCCCCTGCCTCAGTCCACTGAGCACTGCAATTAGAGTGAACTATCAATGTCATACTTTTATCAGTATTGTCAAAACCACACTTCAAATAAAATATGAAACAAAACTACCATAAGAATTCTTTCTCCACCACATTCTCTCTCCCCACCTTAGCATAATTAATCACAAGTAAGTTTCCTCAAGTAAGTTTCCTCATCTATGTTCATAGCAGCCTTATTTGTAATAGCTAGAAACTGGAAACAACCCAGATGTCCCTCAACCAAGGAATGGATTAAAAAATTGTGGTACACCTACACAATGGAATATTACTCAGCTATCAGAAACAAGGAAATCATGCAATTTGCAGCCAAATGGATGGAACTAGAGAAACTCATCCTGAGTGAGCTCACCCAGACTCAGAAGGATGCACATGGCATCTATTCGGTTATAGTCGGATTTTAGCCATATAGTACAGGATATCTATACTACAACCAATGCACCAAAGGGAACAGGAACATAGACTTTTTCAACCTGTCAATGAGACACTTTGCCCTGGTGGTACTGCCTTGTAGGCCCCCAGTGTATGAGGAGGCTCTTGGCCCTCATAAGACTGCTGAACTGGGACAGGGGACTGTTATGTAAGGACACTCCACTCCAGAGGAGTGGGATGGAAGGGATAGGGGGGTAGAGGTGGGAGGGTGGGACTGGGAGGGGTGGAAAGAGGACACTGTGATGGAGATGTAACCTGAAGTAATAACTAAATATTAAAAATAAAATAAAATAAAAACCAACACTGAAGAACACCCCCCCACACACCATCACATCACCTTCATTCTGGGTCAAACATAACATTTGTTAATATTTATTCCCTTGTTTCCTTGGGAAAGTCTGAAATGAGGAATCATGTTCAATGCAAGTAGATATTAGTTTCCCAAAATTTCAATTTTCACTTGAAGGCTGTTTTAGTTTTAGTCACCGACAACAAATTCTATTAGTCCTTTAAAATGACAGGCTCACTTTGTTTTCAAGAAAATAACTGACAAAACCTCAAGGTCACATTTGTGTAGTTTTCCAAATGGTCTGTATTGAGTAAACGTTGTATTGACTGTTCTTTCTCCCAGCCGCAAGCTCCCGGAAATAAGACTCCGTGACATTTCTCTCTGCCTATCGGGTGTCCCGCCTTCTATTCTACCTGTTCCTATAGGCCGTAGGGTTTTTATTGACAGGTGATGTATCCATACAGTACACAAGCTATCCCTTCTGTAAGTAAACCTGGCGTTGTCTGGAAAGCACGCACACTCTGCTCACACTCCACCACGCACGGCTTTCCATCCAGATCCTGCTGTACTTTGTAAAAGAACTGTTTTTCTTTGAAGTCTTTGGATGGATGTGCACCTGCTCATGTGGGCCTAGACATGTGTGTATGCAGATGTGTATGCACATAGGTACACATGGATGTAGAAGCCTGAGGTTTCTGTTGGGCATCTTCATCAATCGTATTCTCTCCTTATTTTGTGTGAACAGTACCTGCCAGTGAAACTGGAGCTCACTGATGTGACTACACAGGCTGGCCAGGAAGCCCAGAAATCCTCCTGTCTCTGCTGCCCAGTACTGAGATAACCAACATGTGACATGGCGCTCAGCATTTTTATGTGAATAGTGGGGACACAAACTTAGGTCCTGAGGCTTTCGAAGCAAGCATGTGAGCCATCTTCCCAGACCAGGCTGCAGTCTCATGTAGATTCCCAATTGTGTCACTATGGTTGGTTTTTAATGTCAGCTTGCCACAGATTAGAATCGCCAGGATAAGAAGCTACAACTAAAGAACTGTCTTGATTGCCTTAATTGCTGAGTGAAAACCCACCTGATCGTGAGCACAATCTTCTAGAGGCAGTCCAGACAGAAAGGGGCAACAGAAGACTCCTCGCCTTTTGTTCGCCTGACTTTTCCTTCTTGCCACTGAGTTGCTTTCAGTTGCTGTTGCTGGCGATTCCTTCACTGATACCAAAACTCGTGTGACTAGGCGTCCATCCTGGACTAAGGGCCAGGAACTTGCCAGGTTTTAGGTGCCAGATTGCGACCGCTGAGGCACCAGCCTTGTGGACTGGGCAATTGCTGGGTGATTGTCCTCTCCTGGGAAAAGACAACTGTTGTGGGACCGCCCCTCACCGCTGAGTCCCCTGGAGTCCCAGCGCCAAGCAACCACACAGTTCTCAGCCTCTCAGCTGTGACCTGTTGTTACTATCTTAAAGTAACCTAACATAATAAATTCTTTATGTATTATATATTAATATATATCCATCCCATAATTTCTGCTCTTTAGAGAAGTCTAATACAGTCACATAGAACAAAGTGACATGCAGTGATTTTAACTAATCATCTTTATTCCTTTGTCATGGGCATTCTTTCATAAAACTGTCCTTTTCTCCACTCCTTTGAATAGACTCCTCAAAGGAATTTACTCTGGGTGGTTGAAAAACAACTTAAGTCAATCTCAAAGGCTCTTGGAATATGGTCAGCCTCAAAACCAGTAATACCCCTATCACCTACATGTGGTCTTTAGGTCTCCTAATCAGTTCAATCGTTGTTAAAAATTAAGTCCATGGTAGTACAATTCTGAATACTCGTGACAGCCTGTGTACACTGTTGTAGAATTTCTTTTCATGCTCTAGATCGAATGAGGTGGGTTCTTAAGTAGCACAGAGGACATATTTTCAGCTTAATACCCAAATGTCTTCAGAAGCATGCGTCACCACACAGCCCTGACTCACTTCCGAAGTTTCAGCGGCACGATCTGAAGGAACTTCCAGATCACTGTTCCAAGGAGTATAAAGCAACAAGGAATGATAGACACGAAGCCCTTAAAAAAAGATAAAGGTCTCTCTTGCTATGATTGGTCAGGTAGGGCCTCACCTCTGAGTAATTATAATTAGCTGGTCAGCCCAATGTGTTGAGAGGATAAAATCCTACCAGATAAAATCACCTATGCTCCTCCCCACACTGCAGTCCCTTGCCCAGCTCCTCAGTTAGCCCTGTCTCTAGCCCCACTAAGGTTCTAAGTTAATGTGTGAGAGTCTGGCAAAGGGATGGGGCCACCGTTACAGGCAGCAAAGTCACTAGGGTGTAAAAGCTCACTCCAGTCTTGTACCTGCCGTCTTACACCCACATCACATGGAGCACAGGAGAGGGCAGGTCTGCCCGCGGAAGATGGATCAGGTTTCTCTTCTTTCCTTTCTCTTCATTGATCTTCAGTGAATGAATAATCGGGGTCCAAATCTACAGACCAAAGTCATTTCTATGTCCTCTTTCTTAGTCCAGGTACATTATGTGGCCCAGTTCCAAGAGTCAGGTCAGGGTAATGGGAAGACAACAAAAGATCCTCCTTGGGTTTCAAGTCTAAACTATATCCGTCAATCAAACAGAGGTTTACAGGGTTTGTCCCCTACTATAACAGTACCATTTGAGTCATTATGCTGTTTGAAGCTGTATGCAAAACTATCAGAAATCCCATGCGGGTAACCAAGAAAACTCTGGGCAGTCTTTAGTACCTGTTTATTTTATTATGATTTATTTTGAGTCCAAGAGGGTGGGAGCGAGAGGAAGAAGAAAGAAGGAGGGGGGAGGGGGAGAGAGAGAGAGAGAGAGAGAGAGAGAGAGAGAGAGAGGGAGGGAGGGAGAGGGAGAGAGAGAGAGAGAGAATGTTTTTGGAGTTCAGGAGAAGACATTAGATCCCCTGGAGCTGCAGTTACTAGCTGCCACACATGGGTGCTCTGAACTGAACTGGGGTCCTCAGCAAGAGCAGCCAGCACTCTCAATCACGGAGCCATCTCTCCAGCCTCCTGGTGCCTGGTTTTAATAAAATCACAAGCACTCTCCAGAACCCTTCACCTTCTCTCTCTCTCTCTCTCTCTCTGTCTCTCTCACCTTACATCATGACATTGCCTGTCCCAACGCCTATTTCCTAACATTCAGTAAATACATATCAAATAATGACCAAGAACAAAAGGGCATCCCCCTAACACTATCATTCTTACTGGACAAATCTAAGTCAGAGTCTTCCCAGATAAAAGAGTAATGGACACCAGCATTTATGTAAAATATAAAGTATGAACATGTGCTTAGTCATCACAGCCATCTCACAAGGAAGCTGGCTAGTACAGTATGCATATGGTACAATATGTAGAAAGAACAAGTAAGTTATGCAAAATAACAAAGACAATACATGGTAGCAAGTCTACTTAAGCTATATTATTTTCTTACTCTAATGTATATGTTTCTCTCTCTCTCCCCATATATGTGGGGGGGAGGCCAGAAGAGATCCCTGATTATCTTTAGCAGGAATTGTGTTGTAATGGCTTTTAAAAATATATGATATCATATAATGCTTTTCAAGTTCAGGTGTGTACTGTCCTGGATTCAGTGATGTGCAGACACTGAGCTGCTTTTCTATGTGTAATAAATGTATCCCTGGAAAAATGACACTCACTTTCTCTTTTCTTCCAAGCAACATACTAAGCCTCCAGTTACTAATAATGATAATGGCCCTAACTGATGTTCTAAGCATCCAGTTACTAATAATGATAATGGCCCTAACTGATATTCTAGCTACTAGAAACTAGTCCTAAATCCAGGAAGCATATAGTCTCTGAAACTAGATTTATTACATGACCAAAAGTCAAAGTTGTCTCCATTTTCAGGTACAAATGTAAAAACTATTGGTGGACATTAGTAATCACGTTCATAAAAATTCTGGTAGGTTTTCTGTCTAACTTTTCATACTGCTTGGAAACTTTCTCCTTGTTAATAATCCAAGTAAAATATACCAAGGCACTAAAGTGAATACTGCATTGACATTCCTTATGGTGACCCCTTGAAGCAGTTCACAGAGAGTAAGATGACAAAAGTGTGGCATGATACGACAAACACAAGGAAAGTACACTAAGGCATTCAGAGTGCAGCTCCTATTAGCAGACAAGAGGCCTGTTAGATTAGGAAACATTTCTCACCCTGTAACAGTGATTGTCACATGCAGAAAGGCACCTTACTAAGGAAAACTTAACAAAAGAAGAAGCAAATGCTAAGTAACAAAAATAAGTCTCAAAGTATGTAAGTCTCAAATCTGTGGGTACTTAAGTCTCAAATCTGTGGGTGCCATAATGCCTCATGTATTTTCATTGAAATATACCCCATTAAATATTTTTATTGGACTGGAGAGGTGACTTGGCTATTAAGAGCACTGGCTTCTCTTCCAAAGGACCTAGGTTCAAATCCCAGCATCAACATGGCAGTTCTGTAATTGCTGGGTGTGGTGGCGCATGCATTTAATCCCAGCACTCAGGAGGCAAAGGCAGGTGGATCTCTGTGAGTTGGAGGTCTCAGCTTTGTCTACAGAGCGAGTCCAGGACAGCCAGGGATTCAGAGAAACCCTGACTCAAAACACAAATATATATATATATATATATTTCTATTAATTATTTGAGAACCTCATATATTTTGTGCATATTCACCCACAATTCTTTTCCCTATCTCTTCCTAAATATACCTGATCTCATATGCCCCACGATGTCATGTCCTCTCTTTTCTATTAACCATTGAGTCCAATTAGTGCTATGCAGATACTCCTGGGTGTTGGATAATCTACATGAGGAATGCTGACCTACCAGGAACCATACCCTTAAAGAGAAATGACACTCTCTTCCTTAGAAGACAACAACTGTCCACAGTTCCTTTGTTGTTGGTCAGGGTTCAAGAATCCTTCCCCATGTCATGCTAGAATAATGACTTGATCTTGCGCAGGCATCCACAGCCTCTGTGAGTTCATGAGCACAGCAGTCCTGTAACATCTGTAGACATTATTTCACTCCAGTCCTCCCTGACCTCTGGCTCTTACAGTCTTTCTGCCTCCTCTTCCTCAATGGTCCCTGAGCCTTGGGGAAGAGTGTGATATACATTTCCCATTTGTAGCTGAGCCCTCCACTGACACTCAGTCTCTGTTCTTTAACCGATTGATCAGTTGTCAGTTTCTATGTTACCTACTCTCCACTGCATGAAGAAACATCTCTTTGGGGTCCAACAGCTGGACTAATCTCAGATATGATTCCAGAAGGGGGTTGTACATGAGTAAACATACTACTATTATTTTGCTTAATGGATGAAGTATCAGACTGGTTTATTTTTTGTTTTTGTTTTTGTTTTGTTTTGTTTTTCTGTACTCAGTTTTTAATCCCATGGAATTCCTTAATCTCCATCCTCCACAATTTGGGGGAGGGTACCACATAATCACAGATTTTATTTCATATAAAATTTTTAGAGATATAGTCCAATGAAATTTAGACAAAATTTTACTACAGAACTCTTGAAAGGAATTATGATGGAACAAGGTGACAAGAAATGTGAAATAGTGGCATTTATATCTTGATGGAAACTAACTAGACTTAAGGAACTCATGCCAACTACCCAAGGCCGGAGAGGCCTCAAAACCAAGAGGAGAAGTTACTATTACCATCTTCCTAAATCAATAGTTTCTAACTGTATGCTAACATTTATTTCATACCCACCGATAATAGTAGGTCTCATGATTATGAGACGCCTCATCATAGAAGCCTACTCTACAGATCCACCAGAGGTCAAAATGCAGAAAATAAGTGAACATGAGGTGTGCAGCCCAAGTAAGCACGTGTTCAACAGAACACGTACGGCTCAGGGAATATCCCAGAAGAAGATGTACAAGATTTTAAGAGCCACAGGAGAGAGAATATGGAGCAGGACAATTAAAACTAAGGGCCAGTTGAGGAGCCATATGGAAATTTGCTATTGTAGAAGCTTCCTAAAATATATCCATATATGAAAGAAATCTAAATGGAGTCGTGGAGCCTCAAAATGGTAAGAGAGACAAAGCTCCAACCAGACATCTTATACCACTAAATGAAATCTTCAGTATCAGCAATGAGTTATATCCTGTTGAGTCATTGGCCAAAGGGCCCCACAGAAATCCGCAAATAACCCAAGCTACTGTCAAGGCTCTTAAGTGTTCTCTATAAATTGATGGTAAGACCCTATTGCTAAAAATGAAGCAGTCAAGCTGGTGCCTAAGTAGAGGCCTCAACTCTACTGACTAGCATTCATGGTACTGGAAGGCACTCTGCATGATACCAGAGAAAGGTAATCATCAACCAAGATATAACCCCTGCAACCACTTGCAAGATATGCTAGTGCAATAGTGGTACAAATGCTGTGGGAATAGCCACCTAACATCTGGTTGGATTTAAGGCCCACTCTATGAGATAGAATCTATACCAGACACTGTCAGGATGGCCATGAAACTGAGACTTGATAGACCATGGGGCTAGGGGGAAAACAACTACTGTTGTTCTTCCAAAGGAACATAACAATAAAATGACTCCTAAAGATATTTTACTATACCCATAGTTCAGTGCCTCACTCGGTCCTCATTAGAAAATATTCTTCTTGCAGTAGATGGGAAGGAAGCAACACATAGACCCACAACTGGACAATATATAGGCATTTTTGTCTTATTGGTGTTTTGCTTGTATTTTTCAGTTTCAATTTTTGTGGGGTTCTGGGGGTGTTTCTTGTTTTTTGTTTGTTTGTTTTAAAACAAGAAAGATCATAACACAGTTCTAAATGAGATGTCATCATCAAACCCCTCTCCTCGCGGCTCATGGATCTATGTAGAAGAAGAGGCAGGGGTGACAGATGACTCTAAGGAAACAGAGTCTTCCAGACAGAGTTGGACTGATGAACATGTGAAGTCACAGAGACCGTGGCAGCATGCAGGACCTGCACAAGTTTAAGACAAATGAAGGCCAGGCACTGAGCAGGGGAGGTGTATGTAGGCTCCCACCCCTAACCAAGAAGCCGTGTGCAATTTATAACTGCTGACAATGGAAAAATTAGCTTTCTCTAGTGCAGTCTCACTGGGCATATCAGCCATACTTCCAGGTAGACCTCATGTTCAAGAATAGTGGGCCAACACAAAGCAAACTCAGTAACATTTTTGTAACTTTTTTGTCTCATTTTGTTTTGTTTAGGGTTTTTTTTTTCTTATTGGTCTTTTGCTTGCATATTTCAGTTTCAATTTTTGTGGGATTTTTGGGGGTGTTTACTGTTTTTTGCTCTGTTTTGTCTGTTGTAGAGCAAGAAAGGTCATAGAACTGGGTGGGTGGGAGGTTAGGAGGATCTGAGTGAGGTCGGGGAGGGGAAAGCATGTCCAGAATATACTGTATGAAAACAGTTTCAATTAAAAAAGAAAACAAAAACAGTAAGAGCCTGAGGACCATGATACCTGGTGCAAGATAAAGTCTTCTAGATATAACAGGGGTGTTGTAGCCATGAAATCTCAACACAAAGGTTGCCCAAACAAGAACTACATAATGGCCATACCAGTGGAAACTGCACAAGGGCTCATCCTGAGATAAAGAACTACAGGTAGTCAGTGGCTGCTGAGAGAGAAAGAATCAGTTTTCTCTAGGTACAAGACCCCTAGCAGGTGATCCAATATCAAGTGGCCAGTCTAAACACATGAACATACAAGCAGCATTAAATGGACTTAGGAAGTTATCTATAGACATATACATATATATAATTATAATTATAAACAAGACATGAATTTGAAAGTGAGTGAGGGGAGGAAGAAATTAGGAGGTAGAGAAAGATGAGTGGAAATGTTGTTACTACAGTGTTATTATGTAATAAATTCCACAAAAAAATTAGAAAAAAATTAAATAAAATTTCTTTATACCTATAGTACCACCTTAGTCAGAGAAACTTCTTTTTGCAATGCGTAGCAGTCACTGGAGAGATACACAACTGGTTGAAGTGCTGAAAATAAAAGGAGTGCTCAGCCATAAATGGGACATCTATATCAGACACCTGCCCGCAGTCAAGGCTCAGGCAACACTGAGGAAAAGGGGGTGGAAAGAATGTAAGAGCCAGAAGACAGGAATGAGTGTTGTGAAATGCTGTCTTCTCGACATGGCATTGTTATCACATGGATGAACTCCCAGAAACTGAGGTTACCTGTACAAGACCTGCACAAGATGAAGTCAGTCACAGTCCCAGCAAAAATGGTATAGATTAGCTCCAGATCTGTGCCTTACAAAGCAGTTATTTGCAATTGAGAATGTGTCCACAGTGTTCCTATGCACCATGGCCCTCCCCCATGGACTGATGAGCAGCCTAACAAGATTTAGTGTATTCTAATATATTTTTAATGTCCAACCTTGATATTGGGGCTTTCATCTTGTCTTATTGCATCTTGTGTTTTCCTGTTTGGCTGTTGTCTTCTGGAGGCCTGCTCCTTTGTTAAGAGGAAACGGAAGAGGAGTAGATCTGCAGGAGAGGGGCGGTGGAGGGGAGCTAGGGGGAGTGGAGGGAGGGGAACTGTGGTTGGGATGTACTGTATGAGAGAAGAATCTATTTTCAATTTTTAAAAAAAGACAAAGGAGTAGTGGACATTGGGAGAGGTGGGGGAGAATCATATTTGTCATTACATATTTTTTAAAATTCTCAAAAAATGTTAAGAATTGCCTGAAATAATGAGATTTAAGACACACATGCAAGCACTGAGTATTTGTCTTGGGCATTTATGGAAATAGAAACTGCTACATTATTTTGGCAAAGGTATAAGTCATTTTCCAGACCATTTTTGAGAATTCAGAAAGAATTCCACTTCATTCAGTATAGAGCTTAAAGCCTAACTTTACACCAACAACCCCATTTCCAACATTTACTGCTTTGATGTTATTAGACAAAATGGTAGAGAACACCCTCCATTCTCAATGCTATGTAAAATACATGTGCTCCTTCCTCCAAAAAAATATATTTCTCTTGAAAAACACGCATCTACACCAGTGTATTTGCACTCTAGTAAAAGCATCTATAAAATCAAACATCTTGCCAGGTGTGGTGGCACAAGCCTTTAAACCCAGCACTTGGGAGGCAGAGGCAGGCAGATATCTGTGAGTTCAAGGCCAGCCTGGTCTACAAAGTAAGTCCAGAACAGGCAGGGCTTGTTACACAGAGAAACCCTGTCTCAAAAAACAAAACAAAAAAATAAACATCTTAAAATTTGATGAGTAATTAAAGAATGTTACAACTTCAAAGAGAAGCTCAATCACTTCTTCTTAAGATGCAAAACCCAAGGCCCAGGGAGGTTAAGAGATTTGTCTAAGGTCATGGATAGTCCATGACAGATGTGGGATTGAGGAGAAACTCCTCATAGATGGTTTCTCCTGCCAGCAAGGTGACCCCTATTGCTCACATGAACGTGCTGATTTTAATCCTCATTTCTTAAAGGCTGGCTGCCAGAGCTGGAGACCAATGGCTTCTCCTCCCACATAAACAGCACACAAGGCAACACACCAGCTGTCAAGAGGCTTTTGTGCTCACTAGAAGTCTCCTTACCATCTTATGGAAAGAAAGCCAGTTTTGTCTCTCTTTGTTTTCAGAGAGCTCCAGTAGGTAACCAGATAATATGGCTGAACCTTTTCCAGCAGCATTAGAAACTAGGAAATGCTCATCAGCTGACTGCCTGCCTGCCATGAGAGAGACTATACCATCATCATAAAGACAATCAGCTTCAACCCACAAGAGAGCCCAGGGCATTCACTTCAAAACACATGGCTGTTTGCCATGAACCTGACCATTTTTCCTCTCCTGTTCCATAGTATAAGACATAATTAGTGAAATGTCACTCATGGAAAAACTTGCAGTTATGTCTTTATAGAAAATTCTGTTTCAGAGTGAGGTGGGGGGAGGGCACAGGTGAAGTGAATACAGACTATGCTAGTGAGGTGGCACCCGCAGAGAGGGAGGACGACATGCTTGTAATTCTTTGGACTGGGAGAGCAGAGAACCAGGACACGACTTCTCTCACTCACTCACATCCCCGAGCACAACAGATGGAGTCTCTCATTGCCAAGTTCTAATGCGTTTCATTCATTCACAGCATCAGGAGACTAGGCTTGCCAAATACCAAGGGGCTGCTAACAGGGAGGTGAGCATCACACACTCACAGCTAGATGTGAGCAAGGAAGGCACTGGACCTTGGGTCTGTTCCCATGGAAGACGGTGAGGACATGGCTCCAAATACATAAACTGAAGGCAGCCATTTTTTTAAAGTCTACTTTTTCTAGTATAAAAAGATAGAGGCGACCCCTGAAGTAATTCACAGATATTATTTGTTAGGGCTCTTTGTAAGAACTGCTGCAATTAATTCTTATCCTAAAGGATACTCAGTGGAATAGCTATTATCTTCAAATATTAAGGCAGCCAAAAAAATTAACCTCATTCTGTCATTCTAGTGTCTCTTTGTAATTAGTCCTTAAATACTAGGGCCCAAAATTCTTCAGATGAAAAGTTTTGATTCCTATCAACCAGCCACCTCAGTGCCTGGGCTTCTTTCTCAGACTGCTGATAGCTGGGTAGCCACAGATCTCTCAATGATTTCCCACGGAGGGCCGGAGAAGCTGGAGATGAGAAGGAGAACAAGGTAGGCTCTGGGCAACTCAGGTGGCTAACTTCTGCCTTCCATTGTTTGGGTGGCAAGCCCTACATTTAGAGAAGGAGAAAAGGAATTTAAAACATAATGTGAGGAAATGCAGCCCCCATGTTCCTGCCATTCAACGATAGGACACTTCACACTTTCCATAAAGCAAATACTTTCCTTTCAGTCTCACCAGTTACACAGTTGAAGTGTCACAGGGGAATGAATCAACATTTATTGAGACTATTCTATGGACTAGACACTCCATCAGGCACTAGCTGAGACAGTCTTACTTAATTATCCTGCCAATCCAATGAAATAAAAACAACCACCATATTTGCAGAGGTGGGAGGTGGATTTCTAAGTACTGTCCCAAAACAATGTACCAACACACTTAAGACTACTTCCCCTCTCTTGTCTGTTGCCTTATTTAATTATGTTTCTCATGCATACCAATGCCCATATCCTCCTCTGCATAGGAAAGCTTTTTAATGTGAGTAATATGGTTAGAGTCTTTGAGAGTGGAGCAAATGCACGGCAACAGGAAGAGCCGGAAGCTCACATCCTCATCTATGTGTAAGAAGCTGAGAGGACACACTGGGAATGGTGTGAATCTTTTCACATCTCAAAGCCTGCCCCCAATAACACACCTCCTCAAATAAGGCCACACCTCCTAATCCTTCCCAAAAATTTCCACTGACTGGGAACCAAGTAATCAACATGCTTTCCTCTCCCCCACATTACCCCCCAAAACCCATGAAACTTTATGCTCTTCCTGTCTCTTTAAAAAAAATCATGGGAGCTAGAAAGATGGTTCAGTGGCTAAGAGCACTGGCTGCTTTTCTGAAGGACCAGGGTTCAAACCCCAGCACCCACATGGCAGTTCACAGCTGTCTGTAGTTACCGGATGTGGTGGCACATGCCTTTTATCCCAGCACTGGAGAGGCAGAGGCAGGTGGAATCTGTGAGTTCGAGGCTAGACTGGTCTACAAAGTTGAGTCCAGGACAGCCAAGGATACACAGAGAAGCCTTATCTCGAGGAAAAAAAAAAGGAAAAGAAAGAAAGAAAAAAGAAAAAAAACACAAAATAAATAAGGAAAGCAAGAAAGCAAAAAAGAAAAAGAAAGGAAGGAAGGAAGGAAGGAAGGAAGGAAGGAAGAAAGAAAGAAAGAAAGAAAGAAAGAAAGAAAGAAAGAAAGAAAGAGAGAAAACTAAAGCTGGAAGGATTCAGTTATCTTTACAGGCTGGTGACTAGGAGTTTGACCATGCATGTGTCAATGAGTATATGGGCAACCCAAATTGAACTTGATGTATTTTTTTTTCTTTCTGAGGTGCTAGCACAAGGGTGGGAGGGTGGACCTGGGAGGAATGGGAAACAAGTGGGATCAGGGTTTATTGTATAAAATTCCCAAATAACGAATAAAAATATTATGTTTAAAAAAAATGGAGCCTGGTGTGTGTTGGCCAACTACTCCTGGGCATGGGACCTGCTCTGGAGTATGGTGATATATCTAGCATCACTCCATTAAAGAAAACTGATTTTCACTCTTCCAGTAGCTATCAACTGCAAACAGCTAGAGACATACAATAAGGTTTCTCTAAAGCGAAACATCCCTGAAATATGTAATTCAATTAGTAGTGATGTACAAATGGTAATGTCTTAATGTTGAGAAACATACAGTGGCTATTCAGAGAAGCTAGGTAAAGGGTATACAGAAATCAGCTTTTCACTGTAACTCTTCCATTAGTAAAATGTGGTCAAGAAAAAAATTTTAAACAGTAATGGCAAAATGCTATAAAATTCACACGAAAACTGATGTTTGGCTATGAAGTTTGGCAAAGCTACGTCACAAACACTGGAGTAGAATGAAGACTTGTCAGGAAGCTATTGGAGGCTATGATCAACCAAAACCAGAGAGAACCACAAAGCAATGTCAACATGAGAAAGACCATAATTCCTTAGAGGTTATGCAAGGCTACCTCAGGCTGACACTCCACACACAGTGCAGAGAGCAACAGTGCCCAAAAGCAGGGTTGCAAGGCTCAGACAAAAACCTGCGTGGACAGACTTTGTCATTACTGTGAGCAAACACTTCAGAGAACAACTTAAGGAAGGATGTAGTTAGCTCATGGTTTTGGAGGTTTCAGTTCATCATGATAGAAGCCATGATGCAACAGAACCCATGGTAGCTAAGAAGCTGAACGAAGATGGGGAGCAGCCAAGCAATGTATCCCCTTTCTCTTTTAGACGGGACCTCATTTATTTATTAAAGAGAAGGGTGTCATGGCACTCGTATAAAACACAGAGGACAACTTGCAGGTGCTGACACTTTCCTTCTATCATGTGGGTTCCGGAGGTTTAACTTAGGTTGTCATGAATGAAAGAATCTTTCTACACCAAGCCATCTCACTGGCTCAAGATATACCCTCTAAGACAGTTTGTTCTCAACCTTCCTGATGCTGTGACCCTTTTAAAAAGGTCCTTATGTTTGGTGACCCTCAACCATAAAATTGTTTTTGTTGCTACTTCATAACTATAATTTTGCTACTATTATGAATCCTAATATAAATAACTGATGTGCAGCCCCCAAACAGGTTGGGACCCATAGGTTGAGAACCGCTGCTGTAATATATACACTCAGTGACCTTTGTCTTTAAGCTAGACTCCACTTTCCCATTCCCACCACTTTACAACAGTTTCCTGAAGGTGAGTCCATAGAAGGGTCAAGCCATTGATCATATGAGAGCTCTCATTATCTAACTGTCTCTGGAAATGTCCTCACATGTACACAAGTCTGGTTTTCTAATCTCCTAGGCAGCTCAGGACTGCCAGGTTGATTGTTACACCCAGAGTGTGTGAACTCTTCAGAGAATACTTAAGAAATCATCAAAGACTAACTTAGTGAGAAGTCCACAGAAAAAAGTAATCCAACAATAGAAATTATTAATTAGAGGAAACAAAAGCTATATAAGAAACAAGACATAGTATATTATATAGCTAATTTCTGAGTAATTTATATAAAATAATTACATGACCACTATCATAAAGATAATATATACACACACACATATTTATTAGAAATATCAAATAAATGCCAAAATGATTACATAAATAACTAACTATTGTGGTAGCTTCTGAAGACAGAACCAAAAAGAGGTGAAAGATGTTGGTTTTGTTTTAAATGTGTAGGTTTACTTGATGCTCTCACCTATATACATAAGTATTTTTTTTTTTACTAAAAATGTAGTCTGTGATCGCTACTTTGTCTTATTCACTCTATTTTATTTTACTATTCTTAAACTTCTACCTCCCTTCCAACCCTTAATTCTTCCAACCCCCTAACAGTAAGTAGGAGGAAAGAAGGTTAGAGGAGAAAGGGATGTAGGACTTTTTAATTAATTCCAGGTGATTAGGGTCCTCGGGTTCTTTGGGGGCAATATCAAACTCAGTTCTTAGGGTACCCAGCAGTCCAGCAAACCAGCAGACCAACAACAGTGCAGAGGAGGACCAGTAGGGAGAGTAGCAACCTCTTCCTCCTTCAGAGTGTCCCCGTTCCCTATCTCTCTCTGGGCTCCAGCATTTATACCCCTCTCCAGAGTCCTCAAAATTAAGCTTTCTGCAGCTGGCTAAACCACACTTCTGCTAGAGCATGAGACAATTATAGTTAACAGCTGTGGACAAACTGAAGCAGCCCCATATCCCACACCTGGGATTATAACAAAAACATTCACATAACTAGGATTTTCTAAAGAAACAAAAACTCTCACCACATAAAAGTAAGTTAGTAAGTATAAAAATAGCATTAATGTATCGGTTTATAATTATCATAATCCTAATCTATCTCAAATTTAAAAAGTAAATCGAGTTTGGAAATCTAATAGCAATTTTGATGCTACCCTGGTTAGGTCGATATATTTTCTTTTCCTTAAAATGCCCTCAGGAAACATATGAGATGACACTGCTGTGTTTACTCTGAGGGAGAGAGGGTTGCAAGGGAACAGCTGAAGGGGCTGAAAAAGGAAGTGTGAACTACTTTACTTGGGAAGGCAATCCTTCCTCCACCCCTCCTGCCATTAGTTTGCTTTCCAAGGGTCTGGCGCTGTTACTGGAGAACCATCTCTGTCTTAGTAAGTCTTGGCCTAACATTAGTGGTACCCCCAGCACATCATTTTACACAAAGAACTAGAGACCAGGAGGGAAACTGAGGGGCTCTTAATAAAACCAGAGTACAGGGGAGGAGAGCAGCACTTTGTAACAAGAGGCAAAAGCAAACAAACGGGAGAGGGAAGTTTGGCATCATGTCTCTGAGCCCCCTCTTGTTGGTCTGATTTTCAGGCTTTTTAGGCTTTTATTGGAGTAGGCATGAAAATGCATTTCACTCCCTTGGATCAGTGGAAGAAGAAATAAATAACCACTTTATTTTCTGATGGTTTTTAAGTTTTGGTCTGTTAAATCCTGTTTATGGGACCTAAGATTAAAGATGGGTGTTTGAGAAAGGAGACAACTAGCAGAGTTTACTGACTGGGTTTACCTATTAATTTGTGCCAAAAAGGGTGTGGCAAGAAGGGTGAGAATGGCACCTACTGCTTGCAGTTCAACTTTTAGCTTTGTGGCAAGTTTAAGAGCCCAAGCTTCTCTTTTGATTTCTTTTTAACTAAGCAGTGACACGCAGTTTTAAAAACTGCTTTCTAGCCAGGCATGGTGACGCATGCCTTTAATCCCAGCACTTGGGAAGCAGATGCAGGCGGATCTCTGTGAGTTTGAGGCCAGCCTGGTCTACAAAGTCTAGGACAGCCAGAGCTGTTATACAAAGAAACCCTGTCTCAAAACACACACACACACACACACACACACACACACACACACACACACACAAAACTGCTTTCTGAAATGCTAGCAAATCAAAGTTGTTAAGTTGCCTTTTTGACAGCTGGCCCTCTCTCCCAATTCCCTAACTTTTGGCCTACTGTAACAATACCACAAGTATTCTTTACCAAGACATTTCTGAACACAGGGAACCAAATTGCAGACCATGAAGAAATGCTCAGACTTAAAAGCTGGGAGGTACAATAGCAATACAAACTGCAACCAGAGTATATTCAAAATTGGATTTCTTTGGCCAGACAGTATGTTGGGGTACACTTGGGGTTGCTTTGATCAGGCATTGTGTTGGGAGGTACACTTGGGGTTGCTTTGGCCAGGCATTGTGTTGGGGTACACTTGGGGTTGCTTTGGCCAGGCACTGTGTTGGGGTACACTTGGGGTCTTTTTGGCCAGGCATTGTGTCGGGGTACAC
>CAJQZJ010032150.1:1250425-1261868 GCA_907164525.1 Lophiomys imhausi | reverse complement strand
CGGGGTACACTTGGGGTCTTTTTGGCCAGGCATTGTGTCGGGGTACATTTGGGGTCTTTTTGGCCAGGCATTGTGTCGGGGTACACTTGGAGCAGGATGCTGTAGGTGATGCCAAGGTGATAACCTCAGACACTTGTTCAAGTTCTCAGTAATGGAAGAACCAGAGGCAGGCAGCTAAGAATAGGCCACAAAAGGGAATCTTGGGATCTATACAAAATACCACACAACTGTCACAACTGATGAAGAATAAGCTAAGCTGTCTGTCTTTAAAAAGTAATGAAATCACCCATGTGCTAGTGACAACCTGTACAATTTGAATCATCAGCCAGCTAGTAACTACACTGGCAACATAACTTGGGGAGTCCTCAAGGACTCTGTATAGATGTTTATATGAGGCCGTCAGTAATAAAAGCACTTTTCTGCTACTAAAGAAAAGGGTGTGCTGAATGGTGTAGTGTTAAGTCCCATATGAAGGTGACATTCCAGAGAAAAGAAACGTATAAAAAGCACTGTTTTGAGTCTAAGGTTCTACGAGAGACATTTCACAACATGATCTGAAGTGTGTTTGATGAAACAGCTATGGCATTTTTAGAAATAACTAAGTTTCTGCATCTCCTTCCAGATGGGGACTTCAGCAGAAAAACCAGCTGTTTCTAAAATATGATTTTAAAAGACTCTGCTTCCAAAGAGAATGGGCCAAGAAAGAGTAAAGATTCTGAGAGTACTGAGACTCTTGGTCTTCACAATCTATCAGGGAACTGAATCGCAAAGAGTGAGACTACCTTCCCAGGACAGATGCAAGTGTGAACTGTAACTTTGGGCATTAAACCAGAAAGATGTGATGACCACACAAACAGATAACAAGGAATCAGCAAAAATTGTCCACAAATTCTTAAAGGTCAAGAATCGTCTACTTCATCAGTGTAGAACAGCTGGGAGGCCCAAGTGCAAATGAAGTTGAAATGCACTCAAATGATCTCCTCTATGGGCTTCCATTAAATACCCAAGAAGTAACATAAAGGCAGAATAGAAAACACAAAGGGTCTCCCTCTTTGGTACAAGGTAAAGGTGGTGGACATTCAAGAATCTCAAACTCCTTTCTCATAAAAAAAAAAAAAAAACCATCTTGAGCCACTAAGGGATCAAAACAAAATCCTTTCCTTCACCCCTCGATCTACTTCCATGGGAGAAATAAAGCAAAAATCATCTTTCTAATGGTTGAAGAAAATCGAGAAACGATTTTGTGACTATCGGGCTACAGTTAAAGTAGAGGTCACCTGGCATTGGTGAGGGACATGGAATTATCACATCCAAACCACCAAGACATACAAAGTATAGTCTGACTCCCATGCGATGTAGAATCAGGAAAACCTACACAGCTTTGGCCCTAGATCCAGGAAATCGGAGCCTGCCTGAGTCTGAGGTTGCCAAGACAAAGAAACTAGCACACCCTGCCATTAGCCTACCACACCATAATCTACAACAGCAGTTTATAAGAGGCAAGAGGAAAAAATGTTGAAGCCTATGGAAAATGAAAACAAAGGAACAAAGGTCTAGGGAAACAGATCAGTAGTAGAGTACTTGCCTGATATGTTCAAAGCCCAAAGGGTGATCTGAAGCACTGGGGTGAAGGCAGGGGGTCAGTAAACACAAAATCAAAATCCAGCTCCGCTCCTAACTAGACTGACAAGAGCCAGATAGTGACAGAAGCATGTCCACTTGTAAATACAATGGTTAGACCACCTCCATGTCTGTTCTTCCATTACTTGCAGCATAGCAATTAGTCAAGGACCATGGAGCACACAAAAATAAAACAGCAGCTACATAAGCATTGTCAAGAGAAAAAGAAACGAACAGAAACAGAATCAGAGATTATTCAGACATTGTCACTACCAATGGCCAATAGCATGCTAAAAATACAGAGGAGAATGTAGGAAATAGGAATAGCAGTGTGATTTTATTGAGAAAGATAAATTAAATCAAATGGAAATGCTAAGTTTCAGTAGTGAAGGGATGTTGAATATGGTAATGCCTAAGCTACTTTCCATTGATGTTTTATGATTTTAATGGTGTTTTTTTACATTTATTTGTTTACTGGGGAGGTTGAGAGAAGAAAAACAAATCAAGGACATGTGTGGTTTCTATGTGGGAACTGTGAGGCGACCAACAGTGTCCAACTTGGAACTGTCCCCTCACATCTTTTATCTATAACATAAAAAGCTGAGCAATTTCTAGGTGACTCTTGGTTCAGTAAATCCTATTAACCTGAAGTCAGTCTGCCTTGTTTTGGGTAAATAGAAATAGGAAATGCTTAAAATTTCCTGTGCAGTCAGGATGGAAATCTCCCCTATCTTTATATAGTGATTATCACTCTAATACCTCCAAAGTCATCCAAAATACATCAAATATTGTTTAATATTTAAGAAGCACTTTGACTCAAAGTATGTTCATTAGATAACTTTTAACAGCTACTATCTGTAATATAGGAAATACTAGTTTGTGCATTCAGTAACTATTAAATAAAAGCTAGTTCATAGAAAGAAAAAAGGCTAAAAGCTACTTTGAGGGCCACATGACCATACTCACATGAAAATGCATGCACACTAAGATCAAAAACTCAAATGACAGCACATGCTGGTGAGGTTGTGGAGAAAAGGGAACACTCCTCCATCGCTTGTGGGAGTGCAAACTGTACAACCACTATGGAAATCAGTCTGGTGATATCTTAGAAAACTTGGACTAGCACTACCCAGCCATACCACTCCTGGGCATACATCCAAAAGATTCCTCACCAATCCACAAAGACATCTCCTCAAATATGTTCATAGAAGCTGTAATAGCTAGAAACTGGAAACAACCCAGATGTCCTCAACTAAAGAATGGATATTAAAAAAAAAAAAAAACTGTGGTACATCTACACAGTAGAATACTACTCACTCATCAGAAACAAGGAAATTTGGTTTTTTGTTTTGCAGTTTGTTGCTAAATGGATAGAACTAGAAAATGTCATTCTGAGTGAGCTAACCCAGACCCAGAAAGATGCACATGGCATGTATTCACTTGTAACTGTATTTTAGCCATATAGTACAGGATAACTATCCTATAACCCACAGACCAAAAGGAACATGGAGTTTGTTACCTGTTAGTGGGACACTTTGCCCTAGTGGAGCTACCATATAGGCCCCAGTGCAAGAGGCAGCTCTTAGCCCTCATAGGACCAGCAGTGATCCAAGGGAGACTTAGATGTGGGGGTACCCCCATACCAGAGGAGTAGGATAAGTAGGAAAGGGGGTAGAAGGTGGGAGGGTGGGAACAAGAGGAGTTGAGGGAGGAGGCTGGGATGGAGATGTAACTTGAACTAATAAATAAATGTAATAAAGAAAAATGCATGCACACACACACACACACTCCAAAAATAGATGAAAGCAATTCATTCTCTCCTGGCAAGTGTCCAGTTGATGACTTATGGTTATGATGAGGATGGTTATTTAGTACCAATAGCTGTATCCTGCCAGAGAATTCTGAAATGTGACTCTGGTCCATTTAGTTCTATCTTTTGTTACTAGAGTGTGCACTCTCTTGGTGGTTAATGGAGTCACTGTTAGCAGCTGATGTCCTCAGTACTGTGGCAGTTGTCCTAAAAAGTTTCTTCCAATAATAAGGATGGCCCTTTGGAATATTCTGGTAGAATCTGTATTGTAAATATTCATGTTCCCCATCAGAGAATCTTTCCTTCACAGAGCCCATCAAAGTTTATTTCCGTGATTTTTCAATGCTGTCTGTTCAAACTGCAAGCATTATGACAAAGCAGTGCCTTTATTGATGGCCATTATCTAAGTAAGTCATTCCAGAATGAGGGAACTACCTAAATAAAATAGTTTTACAGCATGTTTTTTTTTTCAGTAAATAAAATGGAGATGTCCAATTAAAACAGTATTTACTGAGGCTGGGCATAGTGGCACATGCAGAAGGAGGCAGATCTCTATGAGTTCAAGGCTAACCTGGTCTACAAATCGAGTACAGGACAGCCAGGGATACATAATGAAATCCTGTATCAAAAAACAAAAACAAACAAAAACGGTATTGACTAGACACATATTTTAATTCCATTCTATCTTGAATTCCCACAAGATGAAAATAACATATTTTGTGCTACAATATAGACTCATAAAGAAAAATTAAAACAAAACAATAACCAAATTTTGGAAATTGCGATGTTAATAGATGGGGGAGCAAATGAATGGCCAGAGAAGGTCTGATTCCAACAAGCAGCAAGTACCCCAAGATAGTCTGCAGCTTGGTGACAGAGTCCCTGGGCATGGCTATAAAATGGGGATTCCAGGGAAGCTAAGGCTACTTGTTGTTTGGGTAAGAAGATGCTTAACTACCCACATCATTATTCTGCCCACAGAAAAATGATGTTCACCACTCACAGCAAAAACTGGTCCACTTTCTAAGAATTTGAAGACAGGGACTTAATTTTCTTAATAATGAGTTACATCACACTTTATGTACTTTGTGGGCAAGACAAGGAGGGTGTGCAAGCATAAGTTAGAGAACAACCTTGCAAAGAAGTCAGTCAGTTCTTTCCTTCCATCATGTGGGTTCTAGGAATCAAACTCAAGTTGTCAGCCCTAGCATCAAGCGCCATTAATCACTGAGCCATCTCACTGGCTTAACACTGAGACTTTAGATTCCCAGGACTAAGGGAGAGTACTTAGATGACAAGTAGGGACATTGTATTCCAGCAGATACCTTATTATAATTTAGATATGAAGCATCTCCCTCAAAAGGCTCATGTATTAAAAACTTGGTGCACAGCTGGTGCTGTCCTGGTAGGTTTGGGGACTTTAGGATACAGGATGTAAGTGGATGAAGTAGGTCACTGAAGGCCCCTCAGGGTGTCCCTATCTCTCTCCTTACACCCCTGCCTCTATCTTCCACTTCCATCATGCCCAGAGGTGAATAACTGGCCTGCTGCTACAGTGTTCTCCTGTTAATATTAAAAACAAGTGGCAAGCTCAAGAATTGTGGACTGAAATTTCTGAAACCATGAGCTAAAATAATCATTTGCTCTACACTGCCTGCATCCCCTAATTCGTCACAGTGAGATGACTGACATACATCTCAGGTACCCCAAAGAGCTCAGCTCTCTCTTGTTGCAACTGAGGGTGGCTGTAATCAAATGCATACCTCACCTCCCCCTGTGTGACTCTCCTTTTCTACCTGCAAAGTTAATCACTGAAGTTGAAGTCATGGAACTTATAATAATGACATCCCAACCCAATTAAAAAAAAAGAGGAGCTGGGCTCTGTGCAGCACTCTTTCTTTAACCAAAGAAGATAAACTATATCCCCTTCCTACTCTGAAGGAATGGTCCTGACGCTATGTGTCTCAGTGGATAAGTATGAAGGTTTAGTCAGTGAAGCTCCTATAAAAGCCCTGTCACATCCTCATAACGCCCCTCTTCCGTCACTGCTTCATTCACCTCTTCTTCTCTCTGGGATAGGCTGGACTCCCTAATAAAACTAGAGTCCTGAAGATTCTGCTTCCATTCTTGCTTTCTGTGGAGAACAGGTTAATAGCATTCCTCACCTGATGACAGTAAATGCTCCCTCCACGTCTGTGGCAAAAAGCCTTGAACATTAAATAAGGGTAGCACCTACCAGCTCTGAGAAGAGACAGCCTGCATGAACCACAAGAATCCTCTACCAGACCTGACCAGGTTCTGGCAGCAAGAACTAGAGAAGCATATGGAGCCCATCTAGAGGTGTGTGGGCTGAGGTGAGAGGTACATGGAATAGCTTTCACAGACCTGGAGGGACACACTCATGATATTCAATGCTGTTGCAAGAATAACTGAAGCTGTTTCTTCTGACATGTTGAATGGCTCCTTGAAACTCAGACATGATGAAAACCTACTGTAAATAGAGCTGTCAGAGCTTTCTTGGCGTAATGCTGAGCAAGGTGGTCCGAAAGATATGGGACCTGGAAAAGCTAAGATAGGTTTTCACCATGTGATTATGATCCCTGAGACAGATGACATTCCCCTTATGACATCAATTTGGAAGCACTGGTGAGAGGACTGGCTTTATATTTTCTCAACTGTACATAGGATTCGCGATGTTGCATTTAAATAATAGTAAAAACATAATATGACATTTTGAGTTTATAATTACATGTCTCCCTTATCTTTCCTCTCTCCAAACCCTCCCATATATCCCTTCTTGGTCTCCTTCAAATTCATGGCCTCTTTTTTCAGTTGTTATTGCATGCATATAGAAATATACGATATATATATGTATATATATACATATATAGTATATATATGTATATATATACATATATATATTCCCACTATAGAATGGTCCTTGTATGTACGTTTTCAGGGTTGAGCATTTGACACTGGACAGCCAATATATGCTCTTCCCTAAGGAAGATCAACCTCTCCTGCTCCCAGGTTACTTTGGTTCCCTGTAGTTCTTTGCAGGGTTGATACAAGTTGTGGAGCCCAGTGCCAGTGGATATATATACAAAAAACACTCTCCCGCCTAAGGCTCAGGGAACATTACAGAAGAAAGGGCAAAATGACTGTCAAGAGTTAGAGGATCAAGGAGTTTGCTCTGAGATTGTGTCTCATAGTTATATCAGAAGCTATACCCATCAAGTCTCACCAACAGGAACAAGGATTATATCAATAGGTGTACCAAAGTGGAAAGGGAAAAGCCTATGAGACCTCAACCCTACATTATGTATTTCTTAAAACTATATTATTGTATATATTTATTGTACCTCATCCTGTGTTACATAAAGACATTTTATACAAATATATATGTGTGTATATATATATATATATATATATATTACATTGAACAAAAGTCCCTCCATATCCCTCTACTTTCCCCTTTCTAAGCACTCCCACTTCGATTAAGGCCCCTTGTTTCCTTAGCCAGTTTTGTTTCTCTTTTTATATCATATTTTCACATCTGGTTTTATGAATCTATATAAAATCATGGAACTACATATGAGAGATATTTACCTGAGACAGGCTTAATCCATTTAACATGAGTCTCTCCAGCTCACCCATTTCCTTGCAAACAATGTAATGATTTCACAGCTGAGAAAAATTCCATGTCTATGAAACACATTGTCTTTCTCTTTTTTTTTTTTCTCTGTTGCTGGACAACCTGGTTGGTTCCACAACAGCTATTGTGAATAGTGCTGTAATAAATATTAGTGCACAAGTTTCTCTGAGATGTGGTGATCTGAAATACTTTATGTGAGTACCTAGAAATAGTACAGCTGTGTCAAATGATAGATAGGCTCTTTGTTTCCTTAGGAACCACCGTCCTGGTTTCCATAGTGGCTGGACTAACTTACATCCCCACCATGGCTCCCTTATAATCTCATCAGCATTCGCTGCTTCCTCAATGGCTGCCATTCTGGATGCAGATGAGATGTCGGTGTTTTCATTTATGTTTCTCTGGTGACTGATGAGGTTAAGCATTTTTTTCATGCTTTAGTTGCCACTTGTGTTTCATCTCTTGGGGCTTATCTCTTCAGTTCATTGGCCCATTTACTGTTCTGTTTTCTGGTGTTAATATTTGCAGCTCTTTATATATTCCAGGTATCAACAGCACTGTCTGAATCCTACCTGACAACAATTTTCTCCAATTCTGTAGGCTGTCTGTTGCCTCTGCTGACAGTTTCTTTTGCTGTGCAGAAGCTTTTTAATTTCTTGAAATCCCATTTGTCATTTCTTGAGGGTATTTTCTGTGTTCATTGGGGTCTATTTAGAAAGTTCTTACTTATACCTATTACCCTAAAGTACTTTCCTCTAGGAGTTTGGCTGTCTTTATATTAAGGTCTTTGATCCACTTTGAACTGATTTTTATGCCAGATGAGAAAAGGGGGTCAAATTTCATTCTTCTGCTGGTAGATATCCAGTTTGCCAGCAAAATTTACTGAAGAGGCAGTCTTTTCCCAATGTATATTTTTAAAACCTCTGTCAAAAATGCAAAGTCTTAAATTCTGATTCTTTGAGATCTGAATGTAATGTATTTTTATCATATTAATTCCCTAGTCCTCTCCCAACTTTTTCCAGATCTGCCCCTACCTTCCCAGTCCTCCCCCACTTCATGACTTCTTTTATTTTCAAAATAATCTATCTGGATCAATATGTAGTATCTATATACTCCTGGCTGTGAAGCCATCCATGGAAGTATGACACCACCAACCAGGGGTCACAACCTTAAAGAAAACTGACTCTTCCTCTACCAGCAACTAATAGATCATCAGCTAGGGGTCGGACTTCCTGACTACTACCTTCCTCCATGCTGAAATTTGTCTGTCCTGGGCTTGTATGTGCTGTCACAATCTCTGTGAGTTCATATGTGTAGCTGCCCTGCTGTGCTCAAGAAACACTATTTCTTTCAATCCTAATCCTACCCACAACCACTGCCTCTGGTTCTTACCATCTTTCTCTTTCTTCCTCTAAAATGATGCCTGAGCCTTGGGAGAAGAAGTGTGATATATACACATCCCATTTAGAGCTGAGAACAGGCTCTTAATCGCCACACCTTGAGCAGTTGTGGGTCTCTGTGTTAATTGCCATGAACTACAAAAAGAAGCTTCTCTAATAGGGTTGAGAGATACACTAATCTATGGTTAAAACGATAAGTCATCAGGACTTGGTTTAATACTATGCCATTTAGTAAAATAACTAGATTCTCCCCTGGGGCCTGGGGTCTATGTAGCCATATGCAGGTTATTGGCCCTAGTAATGACACCAGGTATAAGTGCTGTCTTATGAAGAAGGCCTTAAATATAATCAGAAAGTGGTTGGCCACTCCCATAACATCCATGCCACTGTTGCACAAGTGGGCATAGTTTCCCAGGCCAGTCATTTTTGAAGCCCACATAACTCACAGCTAGCTAAGACTGATGATTATTTTTCTCCTCAGGTAGCATGTACAGCATGTGCCAATACAAATGAGGCTTACAGGTGAGAGCCAGCTTCATTTCTTCGTGTTCTATGGCTTTCATACATGGTGTCTTCAGCAAGACTCTTACCCAAGTTCTGGAGAGTAATCAAGAACAATGACAATGGCCTGTAACATTTTGTGGGGAGTCTGTGAGAACAACAACTCCAGAAAAAAAGAGGTAACTCATTCTTGGCATTGGCTTTTGATATCCTATGGGGTCTAGATAATCCCATTAAAGGGTATCTCCCTTTAAACTTTACTTATATAAAAGTTTCTATAGTAGTGGGTTTCCATATGATTTTTTTCCAAGGTCTGTGGTGGTAGTTATTCCTCCCATAATCCCTCTTCTACCCTATCACTGAATCCTTCCTGTTCCGTTATTTCCCACTCCCCCTTCATGTTACCTGCATTCTATATCCTTTCCCTTGAGCCCTACCCCTCAAGCTTCCTACCAGTTTCTTGGCCTCTATGGATATTCCAAAGATATCTAAAGATTCAAAGCTAATTCCATGAATCTGAGACCACACGCCATGTTTGTCCTTCTGGGTCTGGGCTATCTCACGAAGAATGATTATTTCCTGCTCCATTCATTCACCTACAAATTTGATGGCAGTTTAGGTCATCTACTTTTCCATGTATGCTTTTTATACTCATTTGCCAGTTGCTACAAAAATACTTGATAGTCTTTCTTCTGAGATTATGTTAAATCCCTATCAATTTTAGAACTGACAGCAATATTGGCAAAATCCTTGGGCATGATTTATCTGCCTATTGATTTATGTGACCATTGATTTAGCTCTTCTTCAGCTTCTCTAAACAGTATTTTTCATTTCTGGTATGTGTTATTTTATAACTGGTCAGGCAACTCTAATTAGCTCATATTTTATGGTAGTATAATAGCATTTTTAACAATTTATTTTCTAGTCATTTTATTGCTAGAATATAGAAAAAAATAATTTTAGCAACTTTGTATACTTCAATTTTATTCAGTTCACAAATTATTTCTGCCATTTTTCTTGTACATAGCCCTTGTTTAATATCCTACCTTGTGCCTTAGTGTATTTAGGCTGCTGGAGCAGAATACTATAAACTAGGTGTTTCTCATAACTCTGGGGTCTGGGTAGTACAACATCAAGGAGCTAGAAATCTCAGTGTTTGGAAAGGGCCTGTCTCTTGCCACAGACATGGGCATCTCTGTGTGTGTGCACGTGTGTGTGCGTGTGTGTATGTGCATGTGTGTGTGTATGTGTGTAGCCCCCATGTGAGATGAATATGCATACCACGGTATTGTGGTATGGGTCCATACACATGGATATGGAGAGCAGAGTAGGGGATGGTCAGTGTCTTTTCTATCGTATTCAGTTTTATTCCCTTGAGACAGGATCTCTCTCTGAATCTGTACCCAGGCTAGCAGTCAGCAAGCCCCAGCAAGTATCTTGTCTCCACCTTCCACATCAATGGAGGAACAGTCAGGCATGTGCATTGCATGACAAGCTTTTTATGTGAGTTCATGAACCCCACTCTTATTTAAGGTTCTATGCAGATGACTTCTGGAGGGTGGGAGTAAACGTTCTTCAAAGGTGTGGCTTTGGGTAGGTCCACCATTCTCCAGAGGATGACCCTACACACATGGGTATATGGACAGTGTACATTGGACTCAATGTGTTTTTTTAAGAGGATAGGGAGGCAGGGGTGGATCTGAGAGGAGTTAAGGGAAGCGGTGTGGGTAAATATGATCAAAATACATTGATGTATTCCAGGTATCAATAGCCCTGTCTGAAGTCTACCTGACAACAGTTTTCTCCCATTCAGTAGATTGTCTGTTGCCTCTGCTGACAGTTTCTTTTGCTATCCAGAAGCTTTTTAATTTCTTGAAATCCCATTTGTCATTTCTTGAGGGTATTCGCTGTGTTCATTGGGGTCTATTTAGAAAGTTCTTGCTTATACATTGATGAAACTCTTAAGAAATTAATTAAAATATTTTTAAAGAAATGCTTTTTTATTAATACTATTTTAATGGTTTAATTTAATAATAGTATTATTTAATTAATTGTGTTAGTTAATGATTGTTAATATTAATTAATTATTGATTAATAGTTAATTAATCAATGATGGTGTTGATGCTATTTAGTAATTAATGATGCTATTAATTACTATTAATATTACTAATACTAATATTATATCTCATATCCAATCCTCACTAATCTTGCTATGGTTTCTGTGGCACAGAGTTGCAGTCAGGGTTTTCATAATTCTTTCCATTTTCTGTGACTAAAATTCATGTCTTAAAAGAGCTGAGGCAAATCTTCACCTCTGAAAGTTCCATTTTCTGCCTTGATGTATCCTGAGAATAAATAATTGTCAGAGCATAGACAATTAGTGTAGTCTGTGCTCCCGTGTGTTTCTGCAGCATGTGTGTGTGTGTGTGTGTGTGTGTGTGTGTGTGTGTGTGTGTGTGT
>CAJQZJ010032150.1:1230253-1247789 GCA_907164525.1 Lophiomys imhausi | reverse complement strand
GACAACTTCCTGAACAGAACACCAACAGCTCAGGACCTGAGATCAACAATCAATGAATGGGACCTCATGAAACTGAAAAGCTTCTGTAAGGCAAAAGACACTGTCATTCGAACAAGACAGCAGCCTACAGACTGGGAGAAAGTCTTCACCAACCCCACATCTGACAGAGGGCTAATATCCAAAATCTACAAAGAACTCAAGAAACCAAATAATCCAATCAAAAAATGGGGGACAGAGCTAAATAGAGAATCCACAAAGGAGGAATCCCTAATGAATGAGAGACACTTGAAGAAATGCTCATAATCTTTAATCATCAGAGAAATGCAACTCAAGATGACTCTGAGATTCCATCTCACACCTGTCAGAATGGCTAAGATCAAAAACTCAAATGATAGCACATGCTGGTGATGGTGTGGAGAAAGGGGAACCCTACTCCATTGCTGGTGGGAGTGCAGGCTTGTGCAACCACTATGGAGTTCAGTCTGGTGATATCTTAGAAAACTTGGAATAGCTGTGTCTCAGGACCCAGCCATACCACTTCTGGGTATACACCCAAATGCCTCTTCACGGAATCATAAGGAAGTTTCCTCATCTATGTTTATAGCAGCCTTATTTGTAATAGCTAGAAAATGGAAACAACCCAGATGTCCTTCAACCGAAGAATGGGTTAAAAAACTGTGGTACATCTACACAATGGAATATTATTCAGCTATCAGGAACAATGAAATTATGCAATTTGCAGCCAAATGGATGGAACTAGAAAAGCTCATCCTGAGTGAGCTAACCCAGACTCAGAAGGATGCATACGGCATCTATTCACTTATAGTAGGATTTTAGCTATATAGTAGAAGGTATCGCTACTACAACTAACACACCAAAGGGAACTTGGACATAGACTTTTTATTTTTTATTTTTATTTTTTTATTTATTTTTTATATTTTTTTACATATATTTTTCTATTTTTTAGTCTTTTTTATCTATTTGTCTGCTTATTTGTTTGTTTGTTTTTTAGTACTCTCTCCCGGGCAATGAGACACTTTTCACTGGTGGTACTGCCTCACAGACCCCCAATGAATGAGGAGGCTCTTGGGCCTCATACGACCTCTCAACTGAGATGAGGGACTGTTATATAAGGACGTTCCACCCCAGAGAAATGGGATGGAAGGGTTAGGAGGTAAAGAAAAAAAATGAAATGTGATTATTCAGCCTTTTACTACTAATTGTCATAAACTGTTTAGGCTAATTAAAAAATTCAAACTAATAGTCATGCAAACCGGTCATTCTGTTAGGTACTATGACAGCCTATTATAGTTATTTTTTAAGCTAATCAGAAATAAAGCTGCTAAGAGACAAGCAACATCTGCTTACCCTACTATAAGAGATAGATAGGGCCTCTTCAAAAACCTCAAGAGATCTGCCTAATATGGCTTTCAAAGATGTTTTCATAACTTTAGATTTTTTTATATCAAGACATATCAACTCCTGACAGCACCCCCTATTCTACCCCAACTAGAAGATGAGCATCGCAGAATCTCCAGTGGGAGATGATTGAATTAGTCTCAAGCCTATCTCTTGGTAGGAAAAAGCCTCTTGCTCCAACTGTAGACAGAATGCTGTCCAAAAAGGACAAAACCTGGAAGCAGGTAAGTCGACAGCCTAGCTCTGCCAAGACATGGTAGGCAAGTCCTTGATAACCCCTGCTCTACAAGCAATGTCTGTCAGAGAAACGGGGCCAAACAACTGAAGATCGATGCTGTAATGTATGGAGAGAAAATGGGAACTGTCCAGGCAGCCACTGGTATGTCATTTCTTAGTTTTGGAAGCTGCAGGCCCTGTACTTCCTATAAAATCAGATATATTTATCCCTCTCAGGTCTCTGAGGTGGTTGAAGAACAGATAGCTAGAGTCTCATAATTAAATTTTGAGTTGTTTAGGAGTCAGAGAGTGTTATAGATCTAAGAAGATGCTTTTAAAATTGTGTTGCAAGTTAGTATGAATGTTGAGTTAGATATAGAACTTTAAACTCATGGAGATGGTTAGATAGTAGAATGTTAAAGTCAGGTGCCAAATACATATGGACTGGTCATTGGGAATGTATGCTAAGCCATATAACCCTCATAACTGTGGCCTAATTACCTCTGTTGTTTTGTATTGTATTTGTTATTATAAGAGAAAGAGCCATTTGTTGGACTGAAAGGGGAAACTGTAGGGGGAAATAAGATATACCTTAAACTTAAAAAAAAGGGAAGAGGATGGGGGGTTGAGGGTGAGAGGGTGGGACTGGAGGGGGGAATAGGGAGGGGACTGCGATTGAGATGTAACATGAAGAAATAAAAAATAAAGGAAAAAAAACAGATAGGATCTGTTGATTTTTACTCAAAACTCCCCGATTTGGCCAAGCTGTCTGTCTGTCTGTCTGTCTGTCTGGGAAACCCCAGTGATCTGCCCATCTGTGTATCCCCAGGAAGGATTACAATCAGGGGCACCATGCTTGGCTTTTTTTTTTTTTTAATGTGAGTTCTTAACACAGCAAGCACTTACCAACTGAGTTCTCTTTCAAGCCCTGAATACATTTGCAAAGTAAACAACAGCTGGTTTTTGAGAATGAGAAAAAAAAAACTGTGGTACATCTACACAATGGAATACTACTCAGCTATCAGAAACAATTAAATTATGCAATTTGCAGCCAAATGGATGGAACTAGAGAAGCTCATCCTGAGTGAGCTAACCCAGACTCAGAAGGATGCACATGGCATCTATTCACTTATAGTCAGATCTTAGCCATATAGTGCAGGATAACTATACTACAAAGAATGCACCAAAGGGAACATGAACATAGACTTTGTTTCTTATCAATGAGACACTTTGCCCTAGTGGTGCTGCCTTGTAGGCCCCCAGTGTATGAGGAGGCTCTTGGCCTTTATGTGACTGTTGAACTGGGGTGGGGGACTGATATGTAAGGACACTACACTCCAGAGGAGTGGGATGGAAGGGATAGGGTGTAGAGGGTGGGAGGGCGGGACTGGGAGGGGTGGAAAGAGGACACTGTGATAGAGATGTAACCTGAAGTAATAAATAAAAAAATAACTTTTTTTAAAATGTGACAAAAAGTTACCCAACTTTGCCCAGGGTGGGGGGGGGGGCGTTGAGGTCAAGATGCCCCAGCTAACTGCCACTTTTTACTTCTGTTAATCTGCCTGCTTGCCCTAATTCCACTTGCAACGGACAACCAGGATATGGTTTTTGCCTTTAAAAGCTCCCTGCAGGGCTGGGTGTGGTGCCACATGCCTTCAATCCCAGCACTTGGGAGGCAGAGGTAGGTGGATCTCTTTGACTTCAAGGGTAGCCTGGTCTACAGAGTGAGTCCAGGACAGTCAGGGCTATTACACAGAGAAACCCTGTCTTGGAAAAAAAAAACATGCACACAAAAACAAAAACAGAAAAAAAAAGAAGAAGAAGAAGAAGAATGGAGACAAAGATAACTATCAGAGAAATCTGCCTGCCTCTCGCTCCCGAGTGTTGGGATTAAAGGTGTGTGCCACCACTCCCGGCCATTACAGGCAGCTGTGAACTGCCATGTGGTTGTTGGGATTTGAACCCAGGTCATTTGGAAAAACAGCCAGTGCTCTTAACCACTGAGCCATCTCTCCAGCCCCAACAACAGTTGATGGAGAGATTACAGGGTTGCTCATGTACATGGCAGGCAGACCTCTTAAGTTTTTGATTTGGGGACCTTCTCCCTTCTGCAGCCCCCCTGTGACAATGCCCACCCAGCACCTGTGGCAAAATAAAGAGAAACCTGTAGAAACAAGGAAAACTGAACAGCTTTAGAGGTCCTGAATTGTAATCATGCCAGTGTCCCCAAAGAGTACAACAATCTTGTACCTTCTTGTGTGGCCCACCTCTCTGTGAGGAATGGAGAACAGTAGCAGGAAACAGCCACAGAAGGAAGGCCAGCACCACACAGAGAGGCAGAGACAACTCACACCGGCCTCCCTGACTTCCACTCACTCACCTGCTCCTGTAGCCTGCTGTTTGCCCACACCCTGCGGCACACCATGCACTCAAACGTATCGATGTAGTTGTCCTGGTTAATATCTTGCACTCCCCACTTCCGTTCCTGGAGAGCTGTCAGAAGACGCTGGTTAGAGATCTCGCCCTTTAGCTTCCACTCTACATAGGCCTCATACAATCTGTCGTCATAATCCAGCTGTCTAATGAAACTTGCCAGTTCTTTGGGGTGAGAAAATTCTGACACAAGAATGGCACTTCTGTTACTTGGAAGCCAGTCTGCGATGGTGGGGGATCCATAATACACAGGCACGACCCCCAGTTTCAGTGGTCTCCAGAACTTCTCTGTGATGTAATCGTCACAGACCGCATTCTCAAAAGCAAGGATGAACTTGTACTGGGCAATGATCCTGTAGAAGCTGTCAGTATCCATGGAGGCTGGATTTTTCAGCTCCTGAGGAAGATCTTTGTTTTGTAAACACTCACCATAGGAATCAACTTCAATGTAAGCCATTAGCTCACGGACATAGCTGTCCCTGTCTGACGGTGGATCACAGTCCGACTGTACATATACCAGTGGAGCAAGTTTTTCTCTTAGGTTGTTTTTAGACTGCAAAGGAACTAGGTATCTGAGAGACTTCAGGACTTCCACACCTTCCAAGTACTGAGTAGTCAGCGGCAAGTGGGAATGCCTGCTGAATGTGGCTGTATGATTGAATAAGGTGATGACTGGCTTATGGAAGAGTTTATAATTGTTTTTGGGGGACTCTTCATGGAAAAGGGCCCAGTCGTGATGGGCTTTCCGGGGCAGGGGTAAGCTGTCTATGTTAAAGTCAGTACCTAGGAGGAGAAAATAAAATATGAATGAATATGTCCAAAGGAAATTTGGTGTCTCGGGGAAAGATTATAATACAGAGGAATCTGATACCATAAATAATAAGTACACATGTCAGTGTCCCTCCAAAGTGCCCAGAAATCAATTATGAAGCCTGCACCCCAAAGATGTCCAAGGAAAGGATCACCAAATAAAAGGACTGTCTTTTCCATTCTATAAAAATGGTATGGGAGAGGGGAGGGAGTGCCTGAGCTGATAACAAAAGACATCTTTCTATTGCCTTCTGCAAGTGGCTCCTCATTCCAGAGGTGCCGTCTACAAGATAGCAGGAGAAATAAAGACATCAAGATCGACAGACAGCTCTTCAAAAGGAAAAGAGCAAGAAAAGGGAAGCCAAAATGAAGAAAAGAACTGAGCTGGCAGATTGATTGATCAGGGTAAATGGGGAAGGATCACGCAAGAGTAGCCTTGAGAAATATGCAGGATGGATTTTTTAATCCAAAATGATTGATTTCAACAGAGTGTAGTTGATCCATCTTAGTCAAAATGGTAGACAGGAGGCTGTTAAAGACAAAAGCACTGATAATAACCCTATGTTACAAACTGCTGCAGGGATAGGCATGAATTAACAAATACACCAAAAAAATAAAGAGGCATAACAAGCTTATAATTAGGAGCAATTCTGGCTTCCATGGGATTAATTGGAAAACCTTTGAAATATGCAGACAGACATGATGGGTGTGGTCAGCAGTTATTTCCTGGGTAGAGACCTACTTGGGAAGAACTAATTTCTCTGACTAAGGAAGAAAATTTAAGACTTTCTCACAATATGTATTTTCTGAATGCTCCTGACAATGATATTATAAACACAGGCTTGAGGAGGTTTTTAAACAGCAATGTAAGGAAATAGCAAAACCAAAACTACACACACACACACACACACACACACACACACACACACACACACACACAGTGCACATGAAGAAAAAAAATTCCATCTTCTATCTCCTACTGGGGGATTCCAATGAAACAATTAACTATAACAGTATGAAACATGTTGGAGAAGGTCTTATGTACAATTATCAGATGCTGAATTCAGTGCTCTGAGATCTGATTACCACCTTATCTGAGGCATTCTCTGATTGGGAAATAAAAGTTGCTGATGGCCAATTTGCTTGGCAGAGTGAGAAAAGGAAGGCAGAACTTCCTGGGAGGAAAAAAGGAACTCTGGGAAGAGACAGAGGAAGCTCTCTTCTGGTGGTCAGGTTAACTTAGATGAGCTAGGTGAGAGTCTGTCTAAGCATTAAAACATTAAAAGGTCTTGGTGTATTTATTTTATGGGCATAAGAACCACCCTGGGTCTCAGATCTCTTTTCACCCACAGACATAAGTCTCCAGGCCTAATACAACAGAAACATAGTCTCTGGTGGGCTCATAAAAATTAGTTACTTACTGTAAGTGCAAATGCTCCCAAATAAATACAATCTCTTTGATGTCAACAGTACATCAGTGAGAAATCAGGTAATCCAAAAGAGCTTTCAGTCCAAACTGGTGAGACTGAATGTGGCAACCTGAAGCTGCTTACTCACAAGCTACTGAGCTCACATGGCTGGCAGGATGACAGCCCTGTGTGTCACCCTGCACCTCCAAGCCATCAGTCCAAGGTCTTCACTAACTATGTGGAGTCCAGCCCCAATGGCTAGATAATATCCAAAGTGGAGGGGCTAGTGCTGGTAGAGGCAGCAGATAGTTCACACAGAGCCTGAGCATGATGGAGCATTTCTGAGAACAGGTACCACATGCTGCTGGGGTAGATACGCAAGAGGGTCACTGTGACACTCAGAATCTGGTGGTCTGCTCGCCATCATGTGCAGGATCCTCTGCATGGTGCAGACTAATGAGTGAAAACCACCAACTTTGTATTTTGTGACTGCTGTTCCAATGTTGTTCATTAATTCTTTCCTGATCGCTAGTTCTGCAGTGTGTGACCCCAACGCAACCCAATGACATACTGAACAGTGCTCTTGAGCTCTGTGGGACATATATTTTTCTTGCTAGTTCACTCAAAGCAAAGAAGAAAAAATATTTTTTAAACCTGTTTAACTGACATTAGATTAATTCTCTGAACACAGAATTTGCCAAAAAGACACCTCTACCTTGGTAATGGGCTTGTGTTCTCAATCATCAGCAAGACTGACCCTTAGCTGGCATGGGCTATATTTGATATTAAGCATCAAGAAGCATTGTCACCCACACACTTGAAATATATATACAGGGTTCAGAAAGAGTCTAATGGAATTGTTCACAGAGTTTAGTAACTATCAACACAGAAAAGAAACAGGAGGACATGAAAGAAAATCTGGGAAGAAAGGCAATTCACCATACTAAAGCTGCTGCTGCTCTGAACAGATTTAGACTGATGGCAGCCAATGATGGCAATGGGAACCCATAACTTATGCGTTTCCACTTATGGCATAACAGGAGATGGAGGTCATGTACCTGGGAGAAAATGCTAAACTCTTGTCCCTTTTCCCAGTGTCCACTATGTGTCCTATGTAACACTTGGAAGGCTAAGGAGTCTTAGCATTTGGCAAGTCAAAGAATCCTACCTAGCACATGAGAGGCTAAAGTAAAGAGGACCAAGAGTTTGAGGTCATGCTGGACTGCACAGTGAGATTCTGTTTTTAAAAAATAGAAAAAGAAAACACAAACATAAGAGGTCTATAATTAACTGTTGGATCAGCCACAGGGATTGTGGTTAAGGAACTCCTACCCACTGGTTGTCCACAGCTAACTGCTCAGTGGTACATGAAAGATTCTTAATCCAGGTCACAGTGGGCAACACAACAAAAACTCTAAACCACAGAGCAGTTTACAGAGTGGAGAAAGCCCTGCATTTGTGAGGTCCTGGGTAACTATGAATTGTTGGCATTGGTTGGACCATAGTAAGTACACTGGCTCAGGCTTAGGGGAAAATGCCAAAGCCATCCCTTCTGGTCCATGTGTGGATGTTGACAGTGTGTGCAGAAAATGTCCTCCATAGCTTTCTCTCCTCTGATATTTTCAGCCAGATAACTCTGCCACTGAGATTGGCTAAACCTGTCTCCTTGATACCATGAACCCACCCCTTTGTTTTCTGCATGTAATAACCTCCTCTCCTTCTTAGGCTGTATGCAATAACCCCACCTCTCTGTTCAACTCTATATCATAAGCATAATGAGCTTCTGGGCTGCTGTGGTTTCTTCAGCAGAGAGCCAGAGATCCTAGGAAATCTGTATGTCCATCAGTCCATTTTGTATCTCTTCATTCCCTCAGCAGCCAGTGAAATCCTTCTCCGGAGCCTTGCTATGTGCAGCACAGCAGGGACACAGAAACGCAAAGCCTCCTCCAGCGTTCAGAGCGAGGAGAACCTAGGCTCACTCTCTACTTATCTACGTCAGTAAACTGCAGCGGGAAGCAAAAACAGCTGCACCAAGATTTCTACGAACACTATGAAGTTCCACATGTGATGTGTCAGTGATATGAATGGGACTGAAATGAGCCTGCTACTCATACCAAGTGTACTGTGCCCCTAGGTGGGGCCGCTTGCTGTAGAATGTCAATGTCAGAGAGGACAGACGGTGAAGAACTCCTCACAATCTGTAGTAACTTGAAACAAGTTATGCTATGTATAGTAACTAGTGATTACTATAGTATGACTTATGCAATCTACAGTAACAAAATCAAAACAAAACAATGCCTTGCAGAGTCTAAGTAAAACTACTTATATTTGTTTATTAAGAAGCAAAACACATAGCTGGGCATGGTGGCATATACTGATACGCCCAGAATTTGGGAGGCTGAGAGAGGAGGAATGAGTTCAAGGGCAGCCTGGCCTACAGCCTGAATGACACAACATGACCCTGTCTCCAAAACCAAGTACTGAGAATTTACTTCAATGGTAGAACATTGTGTCTAGCATACACAAAAAAATCAGGTTTAATGCCCAGTACCTCCTTGCCAAAAAAAAAAAAAAAGCTAAATGTGAAAGTGCAGGGTTCCTATTCTCTCCTCTTAATTCTGTTGAGTCTGCAGGGATAGGAGAACCCCCCTCTTAGTGAGAGATGCCACTTTAATATAGAAAAAAGTCAAAAGATCTAACTTACCAGAAATACTTTACATATTTGCTATTTTAAAAAGCATCTCCCAGTAACTGTCCTGAGATATACACAAAACATAACACAACCCCAAATCCCTAAGCACAAACATCACCACATTAAATACGTCTTGTGTTGATTATTTCAAGCTAAAATTCTCCAGGGAACAATTTTTCAAATGTCACTTTGTCCCCATAAGCTACTGTCCTAGGCCTAAGCTTAAGACAGAAAATGCGCTGGGCGTGGTAGCGCACGTCTTTAATCCCAGCACTCGGGAGGCAGAGGCAGGCAGATCTCTGTGAGTTCAAGGCCAGCCTGGTCTACAAAATGAGTCCAGGACAGCCAGGGCTACACAGAGAAACTCTGTCTCAAAAAAACAAAACAAAAACAAAAAAAGATAGAAAATGCTCAGAAACAGTAAAATTGGAACCACTACAGATCTCAAATACCACACTGGGGACATCACAGCCTATGCTGAACCACACTAAAAGGGAGTGGCTGAAAAAAAAACCAAGTGAATGATTTAACTTCAACGCCAGGGTAATGTCTATCACAAGAGTAGAGCTGAGTAAAGCAATGGAAATAAAAATATTCTGATCCTTAAAAATGGTACTAACTATACATGTTCACTGTATAGTCATTTTTGCTACCTCGAACATTTAACAGCTTTGGATTCAAACATTTGTTTCTCTGGGTTATTTCGCGTTTACTGAATATCGATACATTTATTACCTCACTTAAACAGCTGCTGATGAGCAGAACATCTACACTAAAAAGCACACTGTAAAGGGAATTGAGATTAGGGATAGATTGATGCTGGCAAATCATGCCAGACTGCTGACTACAGAGACTGGTTTGCAATAGCAATAGAGAAGCGATATGCTTTATAGGATGTGCTTATGTACCTCCCTCTTCTAAGGGCGCATGGACATCTTTCACCATCCCTGCACAAACTGGAGGAAACATAAGCCACTTGGATTATTCACCCCACTTCAATCACAAAGGTTGGCATACTTGGAACTGAAAAGACAGATGAGGAATAAGAATCAGATTGGCCAGTGGCAGAACACTAGAAAAATCACCGGCCCCACTATGGTGCCGATTCTAGAGAATAAAGAAATGAATGAGTATGAACAAATGAGTCTGGGCACACTCAAGTACTCCCACAAAAATATGCAACAACTTTAGCATTCTGATGGTACGGTAAATCCGGCCTGCTCAGAAAGATGGCACAGCTTAGCCTGAAAGACAGACATGCTTCCCAAACTGTCTTCCAAACTTAACGCCTAATTAAAGATAACAAAATATCCCTACCATAAAGCTGCATATCCTATAAAAACTCAGGCCTACCGAAACCACTCAAGAATGAGAATAAACACTCTCTAAGAAAGGCCCTGTAGAGCAAAGAGCAGCCTTGTGGGATATGGTTCCATGAGTATATTTATTGCTACTTTTAAATCCTTTTCCTGTGAATTTTCAAGACTTATCCACAAAACTCCATCAGGTTATTTAGTTTTTCCCAAGTTATAAGCAGTAACTAACAGCTTGAAATGACATCAGGCTAAGAATCCTGTTCTCTGAAGCTAAATTCAGGACACTGAAACTAGCCACTTGCACCTCTATAGACACCCTGTCTCTGTACCCAATTTAGAGGGTGCTCTGATGGGACACGTGACACAGAGAGTCCTTCACCTGACTGCTAGGCCCACATTCCTCCCTCCCCTGCCCCTTAACTAGCTCACTATCATGCAGCCACCCTCTCTCAGTTACACACACTCATTATGCATGCCTATTCCACCTGCACACATGGAAATTTCTCAAACGCCTTATTGAGCCTCTGCTGAGGGCCAGTCAATAACTCTGCAGTTTATCCTCTTCCTAATATGTCCAGGGTCTGAAGCAAAAGAGAAATAGAGTACCACATACCACATGCCTAACTATTTTAAAGGCTAAAGATCAATCTAACAAGCTATTCAGTGTTCTCTCCTTTCACCTTTGCTTACATAACTTTGATTAATAATGTGCACATACATGCATGCAAATAAAGCAGTGCATTGAATGTATTTAAAACAACTTTTTTTTTCAAGTATATAGTACATGCCCTTAATCCTAAGGGTTTCTATTGCTTCAACAAAACACCATGTCCAAAAACCAACTTGGGAAGGAAAGGGTTTATTCAGTTACACTTCCACATTGCTGTCACTAAAGGAAGTCAGGACAGGAACTCAAACAGGGCAGGAATCTGGAGGCAGGAGCTCATGCAGAGGCCATGGAGGAGTGCTGCTTACTGGCTTGCTTCCCATGGCTCTTTCAGCCTGTTTTCTTACAGAACTTAGGACTTCAGCCCAGGGATGGCCCCACCCACCATGGGCTGGGCCCTCTTCCATTGATCACTAATTGAGAAAATGCCTTACAGCCGGATCTCATGGAGGCATTTCCTCAGTTGAGGCTACTTCCTCCCTGATGACTCTGGCTTGTGTCAAGTTGACACACAAAGCCAGCCAGTACACACACTGAAGGCTGAGGCAGGAAGATCAATAGTTCAAGGCCAGCATCATCTACACAGAAAGTGAGAACAGCTTAGGCTATACATAACGAGACCTGCCTTTAAAAGACAAGTCAGGCATGCCTGTCAACCCAGCATTCAGTAGGATAGGGAAGAAAGACCAAAAATTCAAGACTAGTCTGGGGCTACATACTGAGATCCTATCTCAAAAAGCTAAAAACAAAAAATATCCTTTTTGTCAAAGATGATGATCCTCTTTAGACCAGTGGTTCTCAACCTTCCTGATGCTCCAACCCTTTAATACCCTTTAATACTGTTTTCTTATAGAACTTAGGACACCAGCCCAGGGATGGCACCACCCATTGTGAGCTAGGACCTCCCCCATTGATCACTAATTGAGAAAATTTCTTACAGCATATCTCATGGAGGCATTTCCTCAGCTGAGGCTCCTTCCTCAACCATAAAATTATTTTTGTTACTGCTTCATAACTCTATAATTTGCTACTGTTATGAATCATAAAAATGTGGTCTTAGGTGACCCTTGAGACAGGGTTGTTCAAGCCCCAATAGGGTAACAACCCACAGGTTGAGAACAACTGCTTTAGAGGTCTATTGGCATAAGGTGAAGAAAACAGAAGGGAATGTTATGGTTTGAATGAAAATGGCCCCCATAGGTCCATAGGGAGTGGCACTATTGGGAGGTATGGCCTTGTTGGAGTAGTTGTGGCTTTGTTGGAGGAAGTGTGTTACTAGGGACTGATTTCTGAGGTCCCAGATGCTCAAGTCACACCCAACGTGGCATTCATTGCCTGCCAGTCTGGATGTAGAACTCTCAGTTCCTTCTCCACCACCTTGTCTGCCTGTGTACCATCATGCTTCCAGCCATGCTGATAAAATGGACTAAACTTCTGAAATTGTAAGCAAGACCCAGCTAAATGTTTTCTTTTATAGGAGTTGCCATAGTCATGGTGTCTCTTTACAGGAAGAGAAACTCTAAGACAGAGAATGCTCTGCTTAAGACTGACAACTTGATCAAATCACTGGGAAGACAAACCTCTAGTTATGCCTATGAGGGAGTCTCTGGGTTGGGTTCACTAGGTGGGATGACTGGCAGCACCATTCCATAGGCTGGAGTCCAAAGCCGAATAAAAATGAAAAAAGTAGTTGAGCCCCAGTATTCATCTCTCTGCGTGGATGCAATGGGGTCGACCAGCTGTCTCGAGTTTCTGCCATTACCACTTCACCACTGTGGTAACTGTGGCCTCAAACCATGAGCCAAACAAACCCTTCCTTCCTTAAGTTGCTTCTGCCACATTTTCTGTTCTAGCAATGGGGGAGGTAACGAATACACTAGCTCATCTTGCATTCATCTGGGTTGCGGCAGCGGAACAACCACCTTTTCTTCCTCCCACTGCTCAGATGTCTCCAGAAGCAGCACAGATAGTGCAAGATGAGCACTCACTCATTGACTCCTTCCCGTTAGCACTCATCATCTGTCTTCTGTATTCCACCCTCTGAGATGGCTAATCACCATGCTTGGTAGATCAATAGTCACTCTATACACTATCATGATCATCATGCAGATTATATTCATAGCTAAAACAGAGAACACAATGATAGCTCTTCTTTCAAAAAAATTATTTATTTAATATGTATACAGTGTTCTGGATTGAAGTATGTATGCCTGCAAGGGCACCAGATCTCATTCTAGATGGTTATGAGCCACCATGCGGTTGCTGGTAATTGAAGTCAGGACCTCTGGAAGAGCATCCAGTGCTCTTGACCTCTGCCATCTCTCCAGCCCATGATAGCTCTTCTTGTTTGTCTTGAGCTACTAATTGAGCCTAATGTTTTCATTACTGGGCTTTCTGTGTATTTGTCAGTAGTTCAGCACCAATCTCTTAGGCTAATCAGAAATAATTACTCCTTCCTTTCTTCAGCAGTGACTGCATGTATGTATCATGCTCTAATCTGAATTTCAGTTGATGGTTTAACATTTACCTCTACTAAAGATCCAGCCATGGAGTTTCAGTAGAGGGACAGTTTGCACAGTTGAAGCACTGAATGATAGAGATAGAGGAGGCTATGACAAGGGATAACGATAGCAAACCACTGGGCTGGTGGAGCGCAGTGGGGGTGGCTTCTTGAAGAGTCACAACCTAGCTGCTCCTCTCACAGCTCCACTGAGGAAGGGTCCCTCTCACTCCCCAACCCCCAATTCTCCCATTGGCCAGATCTAGCTGCAGGCCAACTGTTCAGGGATCCTGAGAGAACAGGTTCGCAGGGTAGTCACATATAATACAAAGCATTGCCTCAACATCACATTCAAGAAACAGTACTACAGAATGGCCTTCTCTGAAGGCCTAGAGTCAGTCCACTTCTAGGATCTGCACTGGCAGTACTCCTGGTCTGTGGTCTCTGGGGCAGGCTGGATTGCTAGTGTGTACTTAGGGCTTGGTGTTTAGCCAAAAGGTGACAGCAAATTATGGGCCACAAAAGTTCGGTACCAAATACTTGTTAAAAACAGAAACACATTTTCTTTGCATTACACAGTAGGGAATGGCTACTTGACTGTAAAACTGAGCTCAACTATGAAGGTAGGAAGGACAACTGAGGTTTATAGGCAACTCTAGTAAGGTGGGGATAGTGGAAAGAAAATTGCAGAGAGTAAATCAAGAGTGTGGAGGCTCTTACCAAAGGCAAGCAATGATCTGAGACATCAAGTGCCAGAGATTAGAATACCCAAATCGTTCACCTTATATGGCAGAATTCTTTGAAAAATCTGGGCTGATCGGGCTTAGGATAGGATCCAATTGTAAAGGGCTCTCTGGGGGAGTTTGACTAAAGTTTGAGAACTTCGGTTCTATGAAACTTGGGATTGTAGATTAGGATAACCATATATGTGTTCACAGGATGATCTTTCATGTTGAACGACAGGTCCAGACGCAGGAGAAGTTCTTCCTGACACCTTTGAGGGGCTAAGCATTCTAATGTGAACCCCACTTTCCCACTTCTGCTGCGGGATGTAGGGCAGGGGTGGTCTGTGGAATAGAAGCTAGGAGAAATGTGGGAAGCAACAAGCTGGGGTACTTCTGAAGGAGTCTGAGCAGCGGGAGGAAGAGAAGACGGGTGTTCAGCGGCGGCAGCCCAGGTGAATGAAGGTGAGCCAGTGTAGTAGCCACTTCCTCTGTTGTTAGAAATCTACCCAAGAAAGGAAGGTTTGTTTGGCTCACAGTTCAAAGCTACAGTTACTACAGTGGTGAAATCGGAATGGCGGGAACTGGAGACAGCTGATCGCATTGCATCCACGGTCCGGTCGGAGCAGAGAGGAGAATCCTGGCGCTCAGCTTCCTCTTTGCTTTTTATTTGGTTTTGGACTCCAGCCCATGGAATGGGGCTGCCCAGTCATTCCACCCAGTGGACCCAACCTAGAGACTCACTCAGAGACAACTAGAGGTTTGTCTTCTAGGTGATTCTGGATTCATTCCGTCAAGTTGACAGTATTATCCAGAATGGTCTCCCTTCTGATTTCTTTGTCTTCCAGCTCACACAACTTGGCGCTAGATTTTGTGGCCTGATTTCCACCCAATGACGTCAACACGTACATGTGACCATAAAAACAGCTATCGAATTAGAGAGAAATTGGTGCAACAAATCACTTGTCTTATGAAATTTTTATTGCCTTAATATCTTGGGTAAGTTTCATTTTAATTTCTCATGATACTATTTCATGACAAATGAGTATGTCATAATATTACCTCATTAAAATAATACAATACAATAAAATATAAGCAATGCTTTGGAACTCAGCTATTCTTTGCAAAAATTTATAAAGTCAATGATTTGAGAAAGAATGAGTTATAGGTATGGAAAATGAGACTCAAAAAAAAGTTAGACTCTTAACTTGAGCTCTGAAATGAAAAATCTTTCAGTTGGCTGTCTTGGTTATCCCATACTGACCCGAACCTACTTGCCTACGTGTTTAGCCTCAGCAGTCAGCCATGGAGAAATACGAAATTTCACTCTGAACTCACATGAAATTGTGAAGTTATAACTGGCAAATAAATCAATCCAAACAAATCAAACCAATTCAAAGTTTGTCTGAGATGCTTTATAGAGATCAAATGTACAAGTAAACAAATAAAATTTTGTTTAAAGTAGAAAAAATTTCTGACTTGGTGATGCTTGACATTTTTCATTATCCATTTCTGTTTTGCTTCAAAACATCCAATTGTTAAAAATATTCAGATTTTAGGCCGGGCATGGTGTGCACACCTTTAATCCCAATACTCGGGACGCAGAGGCAGGTGAATCTCTGTGAGATCGAGGCCATCCTGGTCTACAGAGTGAGTCCAGGAGAGCCAAAGCTGTTACACAGAGAAACCCTGTCTCCAAAAACCAAAAAGAAAAAAGAAAAGAAAAACTCAGATTTTTGAATAGAAAATAGGTACTTTTCGGAGGCCAATTCAATATTATATATCAGCATTTTGATGTATAGGCTGACCTAACTATTCAGATAGAGAACTACTAACACGTATGTGCAAAGAATAAGAAATATGTTAATGATAACTGTTAAGGCTGGATCTGGGGCACCCTACAAAGACTTGTAAGCTGAAGGCTTGGTAATTAGCCTGCCATTAGTCTGCAGCGGTGGAACTTTCAAGATATGGGGCCTAGTAAAAGGCAGTTGGGACATTAACGACATTACTCCTGGAAGATGGAGTAAGCCTGGCCCTCCTCTTCTCTCTGCTTCCTGGCTATCACGAGGTCAGGAGATTTGCTCCCTCAGAGGCTGCCCACCAATCAATCTCCTGTGCTGTGTCACAACAGCTGAAAAAGAAATGAGGTTACAGCCATGTCCTGAAATGGTGAGGTATTTCCTCCTCTCATTTACCTAAAGTATCTTGTCAAAAGCGTGGACATCTGACTAACGCAGTTCAACACAAGAAGGGAAGATGGGGAAGTGTTAAGTAAAGCTAAGAAGTGTACACCAAGGAATCAACATAGCTTTGAAACAATAATGTGTGGAAATGCTGAAATATATATACGTGTATGTGTGTGTGTGTATGTATGTATGTATAAATATTGTGTGTGGATCCATTCCATAAAACAGACATGCCAAACGATTTTACATTAAAACTCTAAAAGCCCTTAATACAACTAGAGTGTGGCTTGTAAAAGATAAAATTTCATTGTTTCCTGGGAGACTGCTTTCACTGTTTAAATTTTTCTACAGCGATATATTTGTGTGCTATTTGTCTAATTTTTCAAAACCAGAAATTTATAGAGGAAGACAAAGAAAAGCCTAAGAAAGCCTCAGAAACTTAGTAAAATGTGCGAGGGCTCAGATCCATTCCTAAAACTGCCACCTGATCCCCACAGCTGCTTAAGAAATACTGCCTCTGGCACTAAGCCTTCTTGTAAGACTGTTGCAGAGCATAATTTATTTAGGGAATTATGTGGTACAGTAAACTGCTGGGGGTCTCATCTACTCAGAGGGGGAGAGGACAGATTACCCTTGAACATCAGCTGGTAGAGCATTCTGCTAATTCCCACTTAGTGAATTATTTCAGATGCAGAGGAAGATTCACACACATTTTCTGAGAAGGCTGGTTAGAAAAAATGCCTTGCCATTCAGCTTAAAAGCCATCTAGATTTTAAAAGTTAGGCTGACATCAAAATAATCAAGCTGCAGCCTATCAAACCAGGCACCTTGCTTTGAAATAATAACATCTCGTAGTTTGATGTATTGTTCTTAACGTTTTTGATTGGGTACTTCTTTTCAATATATTTAAAAACTAAATGTTGGTGATGTTGGTGCTCTTAAAATAGCATGCTGGAAGACAGAGAAGTAATAAAATATATTGTATATATAATAAAAAAGAAATTAAAAAACATAACCAATTGAAGTCAGGTGATATTTACTGCATGCAGCAAATACTCTAACACTCTAGCTTTTTTTTAATAATTTATTTTTTATTTCTTCAAGTTACATCTCAATCACAATCCCCTCCCTACTCCCCCCTCCAGTCCCACCCTTCCACCCTC
>CAJQZJ010032150.1:1210806-1230153 GCA_907164525.1 Lophiomys imhausi | reverse complement strand
TTCTTTTTTTTTTTTTTTTTTTAGTTTAAGGTATTTCTTTTTTCCCCCAACAGCTCTCCCTTTCAGTCCAAAAAATGATTCTTTTTCTTATAACTATAAATACAATACAAAACAACAGAAATAAATAGGCCACAATTATAAGAGTTATATGGCTTAGCATACATTCCCAATGTCCAGTCCATATGTATTTGGCCCCTGACTTTAACATTCTACTATCTAACCATCTCCATGAGTTTAAAGTTCTATATCTAACTCAGCTTTCATACTAACTTGCCTCATAATTTTAAAAATATCTTCTTAGATCCAGAACACCCTCTTGATTCCTAAACAACTCAAAATTTAACTATGAGACTCTAGCTATCTATTCTTCAACCACCTCAGAGACACTCTAGCTTTTAAACAGAGCCTCTCCAACCTCCTATCCTTGGTCCCCTAGTGTTCCTTGTAATATGTACTAAAGGAGGCTACAGTGTCAAATTAATTCCAACTTACCCAGAATGCAGACTTCCCCCTGAAAATCCTCTAATGAAGGGCCTCCCTGATTCTGGGCAAGTTGAGATGGACCTATACTCCTGCTTTAAAGGCCCTCCAACAGGTTCAGCATGAGCAGGAAAGGCAGGGACTGGGCTCAGCTACATGTAATTCTTTGTCATAAAGATTTACAACGTGAGCTAAATATCAGAATTTCATTCCTTGATTGGGAAAAAGAGGTCTGTCAAAAGCATACTGTCCAAGAAGACGCCAAACGCAACAGGAAAGAGTGCAGCACACAATCCAATTTGCACGAAGTCTTTAAACTGACAAAACGAAACCCCAGTGATAGAAGTCAGGTCAATGCTTTTCTGGTTCCTGGGGAGGTGACCTTACAGAGGGCCACGAGGGAACTTTCAGGAGTTTGGAAAATTTCTGTATCTTGTCTAAGACAGTGAATTCAAAACACATTTCCCCATGGTCACCAACTGGAGGCTTCAAACTCTGTATTTCTCATGCAGAAATTGCTTTTTAAGTAGTTTTAACTGAAGTACTACCTGCCCAGGTACTATGGAGTACTATTTACAACAGCAAAGATAAAGAGCAGCCAAGGTGCTCATCTGCAGGTGGCTGCATGCAGTATATACATACAAAGAGTACTTACTACCCGACCACATGAAGAATGGAATTCTGACATCTACTGCAAAATGGAAGGAGCTGGAAAGTGTGAGAAAAAAGGGAATGGAAAGGATGGAAACAAGAATGTTGGATTAGATCCACTCAGGCTATATGAAGATATCACTGTCAGCTCATTAGCATATACATGTTCTTAGACATGTAACATAAACAGGTAATACCCATTAACAATAACCATTAACATAAACAGGTAATACATGTAAGAAAGCTTAAAAGCAACAACAAATTGAGTGTGGTTATGCATGCTAGTAAACTCTGCACTTTGGAGGCTGAAACAGGGGTATGGTGAGTTTGAGGTCAGCCTGGGCCACACACCAAGACCCTGTCTAAAAGCAAGGTGCTTAAAATAAAAAGTAAACTAAAAGCAGAGCTACCACGCGATGCAGCGATCCCCACCCACCCAACGGAAACGAAATCAGTGTGCTGACGTAACATCTGCGCCCCCACGTGTACCGTGGCACTATCGTGAATCACCAAGGAACGGAAGACCTGATAAGCAAGACTGTGATCACCAAGAAATGTAAACCTGAGTGGGCATCGGCTAGTGACTGCAAGGGATGAAGTCTTGTCATCTGTGGCAGGGCTGACACTAAAGGTCATTTTACCAAATGACACACGCCAGGCCCAGAATGAGCTTTCAATCTCGAAGATGCTTCCGGCAGCCTAGTGGCTACAGAGGAGACAGAATACAGTGAGTGGAGAGAGAAATGGGGTGCCAGGCCAGAGAAGTGAGGAGCCCTGCTGTGTGGTGTCAGGGAGGGGGGAATGGCAGCGGACACTGCTAACAATACCAGTGTTTTGTGCTGTGTTTTAAGGAGCTAAATGAGATTTTTCATTTTTATGGTTAAACGTCAAGAAGCTAGAGATGACCTTCAATGTACAGACACAGCCTGTGAACATTTGAGCTTTAGGGTGTTCGGTTGCCCTATCTAACACACCCCAGAGGACTGGTATGCCCTGCACATACCTGGCATGTGAGGCTGGAACTGATGGACTCCATCTTGTTGCTATATGCCCAGAGATAGGGTGCAGCAACCATGGGAGAGGAGCTGCTGCCTGCTAACAGCAATGGTGGAAGAAAGAAGCAACCCAACCCTCAAAATGGCCCAGAAGGACCCTTCTATGAACTTGCACCAAAAATGTCTCAAGTAAAACAGCCAGATGTCTCTCACTTGACACATATTTGGCAAGGGCTAAGGCTTGGGAGCACGCGGGTGTGTGCAAGCACATATATTTCTATGTGCCAAAAGCCTTGCCGGTTCCTATTAGCCAACAAGGCAGCCTCTTTGCGCTGCACCAACAGAGCCAAACATCTTCCCAGAATTATCTTCCTGCTGGGAAATGGAAAGTCGTTGGATGGCCTCTTCCATCTAATGGTATGTAACGAAGTCTAGTACACAGTGGAGATCCTGGCCCAGTAAAACATCAGAGCCAATTTGATCCTCTGAAATCTGAGAGTGGAACTGGCACTCAGGGGCCCAACACAGTGACTGTGTGCCCAAACCAGAGCCTTCAGGCCATCAGCCTGTTCCTGATGACCACCCCTAACAGCCACTGTGCTCAAGTTTCCTGTCACTCCGAGGTCCCCTCTGCCTAATAATGCACAGTGGACAGCCGCTGGGTGTTATGGGCTGGGCCATTTAGATGCCAAGTGGTGAAAACAAATCCTCCCCTAGTACCTCGCAGCTAGTGTTTGGGAAAATAACGGCACCACAGAGATATCATTCTGTCTATACAAAAGGAGTCAGAGGATTAGAACCAGTGAATGACATCATGAGAAAAGTACTACACGCACTGAGCCAAGGTGAGAAAATTAAGATAGAATAACACAAAGTCAGAAGAGCAGGACACAGGCAGTGTCAAGACAGTCTTTACCTACAGCACAGTTAGACCTGGGCCAAAATGAACAACAGAATCTTATTTTTACATTTCATAAACCTGCTCCCTGACAGAAAGGGTAAAGAGAGTGTGCTGATTTAAATAGCCTCAAAGAAGAAAACTTATAGTTAACAACAACAAAAAAGACAGACATATTTGTGTACACCTATAATCTCAAAATACAATCTATACTGTTGAATATTCACTTCAGATTTAAAAGAGCTGGATGATGAACCAAGAGGGTGTAATCTAGAACACCATCATAGGACCGGCTATAAACAAAGCAAGGTGAGTGTCACCAGGTACATCGGAAAGCCCTGTAACTCAGTCACTCATGATAGCTGCTCAGGCATTCAGCACTTGTAGCTCTCAATGCACATCAATTCCCTGGTTCCTGAATTTTAATTCGCAGACTGGGCACCAAGAGTCAAATCTCAAGCACCATGAAGGAAAAGGACAGAGTTAAACACATGGACACTGACTAAGAAACAAGCTGCTGTGTTTAAAACCCATCATCCTTACTGAATACACACTTTCACCTTCTTCTGTCTAAAGAACTGGGGCTGTAAAATCTTCAATAGTCATGAGACCCAGTCCCTTTGAGGTCAGCCATTACCAGGTTAGTTTTTTGAGTGATGCCTGATCGTGCCTTCAAAGACATTACATACAAGGCCAAAGAAAATGAAAGTGGGACACTGTGAATTACGATTGGTCAACCGTGAACTAGCGAAAAGGCCTCAGAAACGGGACAGGGATGGTGGGCACTACACACAGCCTGCACCTGCTTGTGTTCCATTTGCTCTCGCACTACAGAGACACATGGGAAGGCAAGAGTCAGGTCCTCTGCCACTCACAGGCCACAAGTTTACAGTGGAGGCACAGCCTAGGGCTGTTTTCTTTAGTGTTATTCTGGGTCTAAACAGAACCACAGTGCGAGGCCTGCCCAGCTTTTTGAAAGATGTATTCTGTACCTGAACTTTCCTGAACAATTATTGTATCTCTTGATCATTTTCCATCTTGAGGCCATGTTTACTGAGATAAAGTAATGAATTAGAGAATGAAAAAGTACACTTCCTATGTATGCAATGCCATAATAGTTTCATCTTTTCATTTATTTATGCTTATCTTCAAAAATGAAAATGCTGGTGTATTACAGACTAAGTGTGTTCCCCACAACTTAATTGTTAAAACCGTAATTCCTCTAAGAGGTGATTAGGCTCATAGGAGGTTATGAGAGGTGGGGGACTAGTGTTCCTCTAAGAGGAAGAGAAATCACACTCTCATTCTCTACACTAAGTGTGGACACAGCAAGAAACAGTTATCTACAAGTCAGGAAGAGGACCTAACCCAATGTGGGCTTCACAAGTGCCTTTACCTTGTACTTCCCAGCTCAGGAACTGTAAAAAGTGTTCCTTAAGCACTAAGGCTACAGGAGTTTGTAAAAGCAGCCTAAACTAAGACACAGTGCTATCCTGGAGAACTGTTATGTCTGTCTTCCTTTCCTGTCGTCCAGTTATTCTATCCAATTTCATTACCGTATTCCACAAAATAAGTCAGCAAGAGATTAGGTAAGCAATGTGATGATGGTGTGGTATGTATACACTAGTGTACAATGCCATAATATCCTGACAAAAAAGCAAGCAGATTCAAACACACACATAATGCAAGTATATCTCAAGCTTGAAAATGAGCTAAAACAGCTGGGCCTTTAACATGTGCAAAGTCTTGGGTTCAGCTCCCACTGCTCATTAATTAATTAATTAATTAAACAAATAAATAAATAAACATAAGCAGAAGAATTTGATATAAAGATGAACATGACTAGTACTTATAGTTTAGTAAGTATATACCCTAATTTTAGTACTGTAAGAAACACCTGAGTGAATCAACTTGTAATGAGGACATTTTATCTTGGTGCTCTTTTGGAGCTTCCTGCTCTTCATGCTCAGTTTATGCTCTACTAGCCCAGTTGCTTTAGGCTCATGATGGCACATCCTCGCTGAGCTTGTGATGGCACATCCTCGCTGAGCTTGTGATGGCACATCCTCACTGAGCTCATGGTGGCACATCCTTGCTGAGCTCATGATGGGGCAAAATTGCATATTTCACAGGTGGAAATTTTTCAACATGAAAAAATAAAAAGGGAGAGGCTGTAGTCTCCTTATCCTCAGGTGTGGTGTCCTTCCCAATAATCTAAAATCACTCACCAGGCATCACCGCTAAAGGCTCCACCATCTCCAAGTAGCCCCACATGGTGCACCAATGGGCCTTTGGGGAGTACCAAAAATCCAAACTATGGCAGTATCTCTCTTTCAAAAGCACAAAGCTATGAAATTATCAACCAAAATCTAACAATCTAAGCTTCCTTGCCTTAGTCATATTCTTTCTCTTTTATTCCTAAATTAATATATTGTCTACTTCCACGGGTGTGGGTTTGTGAGTGTATGCATGTTTGTGCATGGGTATGTATCTTAAATGCCACAAAGTTAAGTTGGACTCATGAAGCTCCCACGAAGGGTAAGGAAAAATACTGAGGTCAGTTCACTGGGATACATGCTCCCCAGTCACCTGGTTAAACATAAGTCGGCTCTTTCCCCATTCTCAAACCACCTCTGAAATAGGGAAAGTAGAAACCTACAACACAAAGCTGGAGAAAATCGTTGAATCAGGTAAGGGATCTAAATGCTTCGTACAGATGAAGTATCCAAGGAGGAAAGTGATATGGAAGAGGGGTGTGGTTCTACTCATTCTTGAAATTTTAAACTGCAGGACCACACAATGACAGAAAGGCCTTGAAGGGTGGGGTGAGGAGTAGAAAGATTGAGACTGACAAAAAGTCTAATTGCAGATAAATCAACCACCACTCAGCAGGTGACCCATGTGCTCCAGTCCAGATAGACAGGGTTCTCTCTAGTTTTGAAATGGAAATTATCAGTCTTGCTTGCACATGGTACAATAAAGGGCAGGGTGAGATAAAGAATTATAAATAGGAGGCTCAAGAGAAAATGTGGGGATTGAAGGCCTATTAACGACCCCTACCACCCCAAGGCCCCAGGTTTAAAGGGTGGACCACTTTCCTTTAGAAACCAAACAGCTCAATCAACATGGCCAACATTAAGTGTGATACTTAATAATCCCCTGGGAGGAAATCAAGTTCACTCAGCTTCCCCTAAAGCCCACCAGAGAGCATGAACAGACAGGGAGGGAAAAAAAAGGAACTGAAAGAAAAAAAAAATGTAAGTGTTAAGAGCTTATCATCGAGATATTGAGTGACTGCAATCATTTGGGGGGAAAAAAGAAAAAATGAAATTAAAAGCATTATAAGAAAATGTTATAAACTGTGATAAAAGAGTTGAAGATAAAACAAAAACTTCCGTGAAAGCTAAACAAGGACTAATCCGATGGCTCAGCCTAAGACCAAAGCTAATGGCTAGTGCCATCCCCAGACCCACATGGAGAAAAGAGAGAACAGACTTCCACATGTGTAATTGTGACACTAGCACATGCGTGCACAAATACGTAAATGTCAGGAAAAGCAATTAAAACAAAATAACAAAGTAATGGAAAAGATGAAATTAAAAACAGAGAAGATTGGAGATTTCAATATCTTCTTCATTATAGCGTCAAAACTTGCAATCAGAGAGGAGGGCACCATTAAGAAAAGACCATGAGACACACTTTCAAAAATGAAATAACAGCCTCTAGGCTATAAGCTTTGTTAAGTACCTACTCTGAAAAAGGAAAAGCCCTGTATCAAGATATGTCACCCCAAGTTCTTGAAATCTTATTTATAAAAAAGAGAGAGTCTGGGGCTGGAGAGATGCTCAGTGGTGAAGAGCCCTAGCTTTTCTTCCAGAGAAACTAGATTCAATTCCCAGTACCCACATGGCAGCTCACAACTGTCTGTAACTCCAGCTCTAGGGGACCTGACACATTCACACAAACATACATGCAGGCAAAACACCAATGTACAGAGAAAGAGAAGTGGAGAGAGAGGAGAGAGGAGAATGGGAGAGGAAAGAGAAAATCAAAACATTTCCAGATACATAGAGGACTAATCTTATATAAAAGTCAACTCAATTCTATACACCAGCAATTTTTAGTTAGAATGCACAGTACTGTCCCTTCAAAGATACAACATGGGATAGTTAACTGACAGGATACTAACTCACAGAATAGTAACTCAAGGGGCGATCAAGTACTTGATGAATTGTAACAAAATTGCCATGTGTGCTGTACTAGTTTCAAGGGTCACGGAGGGAAAAAGAATCAGAACCGCAGCCAGTTTGAAGAGCCAGAGGAGCAACCTTCAGTTCCAGTCTTGAAACCACACTTCCTTCATACCCCTCCCAGGAAATGATTAAGAAATGGGCTATCAATACTGGGGGGGAGGAGGAAGCAAAACACAGTTCTGAGGCAACAGGGGCTCCATCATAAATCAGCAAAAATGGAGGGAATAAACCTCAGGCTATCTGAAAGTCCAGAATGAAGATACTTTGGAATATCCAACAGTATTAAAAAGCAGAACCCTACAAGAAAATCAAATTAATAGGTCATGTAATAGGAGACAACTTACTTCAATTTTATTCATTTAAAACATTTATAGATAATTATATATGTGTTTGATCTGTCTAATGGAACACAAAATTAGGTACAAGTAATTAAGAAAATTTCAGAAACTTTAAAGATTGAGTTCACGGTAAATAAAATATACAAAATACAAATAAAAAGAAAGAAAAGAGAAATGGAGTCACTGGCTCTAAGTTAGGCAAGGTTTCCGAGGTGATGGTAATGAAAACAATGCTGTCAAATGACGACCTGGGGTCTACTTACAGTAATGTGAAGAAGGTGATTTGGGAGCAACCAAACCCAAAAAGGAAACCGATGGCTGCGTTAGAGGGTGAGGAATGGGAGATACTTTTCATTCTATCCACTGTGATTCTCATGTGAGATTGCCATGAGGAAAAGTTAAGTTACAACTTTATATTCTAATTGATTTCTGATGCGATATAATGTAACTATATTAGATTTGGGGCAGAGAAATATATGTGCCTGGGGAAATGTATTAAAAATGGAACTAACAGGGCCAGCGAGATAACTCCACTTGCTGCGTAGCCTGACAACGTGAGTTCGATCCCCAGGACTGATATGAAGGAGGAAGGGGAAAACTAACTCCATGAAGTTGTCCTCTGACTTCCTCAAGTGCACCATGTCACATATGCATGGTGCATATAAACACACCACATATATACACACCTTATATACACACCACATATATACACACTACATATACACACCACACACAATAATGTTTTTTTATTAGGTAAAACTAACAATACTCTATATGGGAGAGGAGACTAGAGAGATGGTTCTGGGGTTTAGAAGGCTTGCTGCTTTTCTAGAAGACCCAAGATCAGTTCCCAGCCACCATGTCAGGCAACTAATAACCAGGTATAACTACATCTCCAGAGGACCCAATGTCCTCCTCTAGCCCCAGCAGGCACCTGCACACAAATGCACCTACCACGCACATGTATGCAAACATAACTCAAAATCAAGCAATAAAATATGTAAATATTTATAGAAGATGAAAATGTACAAGAATTATTTAGAAAAGGTATATATTTCTCTCATTTCAGGACCTAGAGAAATCAAGTAAGCTGAAGCTTTCTTCCTGCTGAGTAGCTCTTTTAACAACAGAAGTTAGGCAGGCTGCTAAGGGAGAACCACTATGTCCATTCTTACTCAGCTGTGAACTCTTCATGCTACACTACTGACCAGCTAGACAAGATACTTCTTAGGGCTCAATCACAGCAAATAACTCACGGGGTTAATGATATGCTTTCTAATTCCCTCCTCAAGAGGAAATTCACACATCTGATCCTATAAACCTGGTCAAAAGCCCATGGCTGGGAAGGTTATCTGCCCTAGTAGGAACGCTTTAGCTGTTGTTTTTCTAGATGATCATGGTGTGCATTCTAAATGATAATATTTACATCCATAAATTAGTGCTGCTGTCAGCTTCATTCGAGGAAGTTTCTTCTGCAGAAAGTAACAAGAACAAGTAATGGCTGAATGTTCCACCCTAAATGAGACACACCCCCCCCCTTGAGTCTTAGGGAACTTCAGGCAAGGGGAGACGGGAAGAATGGGAGTGTGGCGGTATGCTATCTTACTGGCATCACGTGGCCACTGCACTACTAAACTCACCAGCAGAAGACCTCCATCAACATCCGTCATGCAGGCAAGATGTCTGAGCGGGAAACCATGCTCACCACCAAGGGTGACAACCTGAGCCTGATTCCCAAGACCCACGTGGGTGGGGGGAGATGACCAACTGCTTAAAGTTGTCCTCTGGCTTCATATGTGCAACATGGAATAATACATGCATGCATGCACGTGCATGTGTGTGTGCACACACATACATGCACACATCACACACACACACGCACACACACACACACACACACACACACACTCCCAATAAGTAAATATAATAATTTTTAAATGACATCTTGTCATGCATGGGGAACAGAATGACAAGGTCTTACCCTTTCCCAAGTATTTACAGGCAGAAGCCTAGGTGGAGGGGCTCTTAAGGATCCAAACCTCTCTGAAGAGTACAGATAATTAAAAGCTACAGAAGGAAAGAAGGGATTTTCTACTGCAGTGTTGTCCCTGGTAAGGTGGCCATGCTCCTATAAACAGCCTCTCACTTGAGAATCTGTACACAACTCTAATGAAGCCCTTAGATCACACTCCCATCCAAAGAGGAGGAGGAGGAAGGAGGAGGATGGGTAGCAATGGTGCATTGTGGCACACAACTACATTCCCAGCATTTAGGAGATGGAGGAGAGTCCCACATTCAAGATCACCCTCAGTTATATAGAGAATTTGAGGCAGCCTGGATACATAGGACCTTGTCTAAAAATGAAAAGAGGAAAAGATGAGAGAAGAAACACAAACACAAATTCCAGAGGAAGACTTCAGGATAAGTGATTATGGAGGAAAAGAACTACCATTTTTATTTCTTTTGTTTCAGAGACAGGGCCTTGTTTCCTACCTTGCCTTGAATTGGTCTTGCATTACAATTCTGCTGCTTCGGCCTCCTGAGTTCTGAGATTACAGGCAAGGGTCACCACACTAAGAACACTTTTTTATTGTTTTTTTTTAATTTCTTTTTTAAGTTTGACTTTGAATGTTAAATTTAAATATTAATTTGATAAAAATTATCAAAATTCTTCATTCTCAGATATTTTTGTTCTGTTAATACGTAACTAACACCCTTTTTTTTTCGTTTGTGTAATAAAATGAAGCCTTAAAGAGTGCTACATGAACATTACCAGCATCAACTGTACAGGCTGCCCTCTAGTGCCACCTCATGGGAAACCACCCTGAAATTTGTAAATAAAGTTTACTTAGCAATGCCCCTTTGACTCTTCTATTGTCTTCATGTGTTCAGTCTCCTAATTCTAGGTCCCAGAATTTGGCTGAACAATTTCTTTAATAGCATGGCTTCACTGTGGTCTTTTTAAAAAGGTTTCAGTAGCGCACCATGGAAACTAGTCAATAATAAATTTAGAGAAATATGATCTAAGTTCCATGTTCCATGTTCTAAGCAAATGTTTCTTTAGTTGGAGAAAAGAGGCCAGTTATTGTCCTCAGCTCCTTGTGAATATACAGGTGATTTTCAAACCAAAAGCAGAGTTGGATGGAAGCTTGACATGAGGGGTTTCTACGACTATACTGACATCCACAGGCATCTGAAGAGCAGCTATATTGCCACTGTTAGCAACTGCTTGACCAAAATTACCTAACAGGGACAAGGCAACACATATAGTATACCTGCAGGTGGTAACGGTGAACGTCACAGATAAATGATTTCTGCAGGTGAAATGGCCAACAGTAACAGACCACACTAATGCCTCCCATCCCTTCTGGATAAGAAAAAAGTACAGATTCAACGGTGACGACTGTTCTCACCACTCACTTCTGTGCAATGAGAAGAAGGTGCTTTCTTCTTAAGCATTATTTAGTACTTGACAAAGTCATATATTTCTTCCTGCCAAAACACTCGCTCATGCTCAGTTCTCTGCTTCTAAGTAACATAGTCAGTGCCAGGCACGGCACTGCCCTAGACTCCGCTGGCTTTCAGTCTCTTGAAATGATGCTCTTCCACTGCAGGCCACAGACCTTGTAGCCACACTGGCTCTGCTGACCACCTAGGGTGGGATGCTCAGGTATACCCAGCTGAATCCTACAGTGCAGGCAGTGGGGGCAGCGTGGAGAGTGTAGACCGTTTAGACAGTGAAAGCAGTGGCAGTCGTGAGGGCAGAGACAGCTGAGAGAGACTGAGGGGAACTGTCTTCGGAGGACCCCACAGAAATATGATGTCTCTGAAATGATTTTAAAGCTGGTTCCTGAGCTGTGAGCTGATAAATCACTCCCTTCTCTATACTGGCATCCACTTGGACCAAGAAACCCTCAGAAAAAATGTTTGTTTGCTTCCATATAAAAATCAAGAAGACAATCCTAACACATTTCCCTTTACAGACCAGCCACATCAAACTTGGGACTCAACCTAAAATGCAGTACTACCTCCCAAATACATAATTAGGGTAACAGCTTCCAGCGTAGCTTTTCTGTGTGTGATGCTGAGGATGGAATCAGGGACCTTCAAGCACACTAAACAATTTCTCCTCTGACAAGCTGAGTTCCCACCTTTCTCATAAAAATTTTGGTCCTACTGTGACATAGAAATTTAAGGAGGCCATATTTCTCCTTACACAGACAGAGGTTAAAAGGCAGGGGGAGGGGCAAAGTCCCCACATCTTCTGAGTACATTAGAAAGATGAGGGTTTATGAACTGTAAGGTTGAGGTTAAAATTCAGATTAGCCACATGGATGATTGACAGTTATGACTGTAACCCACACAGCAGAATACGTTCACCTTTCAAATGAGTCGATGGGTGATCTTACCAGACTCTGTTGTGTCTATAACCCAGAGTACTTTGGAAATGTTATTTCCTACCCTCCTCCTTCCTCCTGTGTCTCAAGGTCCAGCCTTGTTAGTCCTGGATCCTGTGGAGGGACAAAACTGCCATCATCTACATGTTGTGAGATCCCCATGGAAAGAAGCTGCTGGCCAGAACAAGGTGGCTGCTGTCCTCATGTACCAGCCCATCTGCGGCATGGCTTCCCTGTGTACTGACTGGTGCAGGATCCTTTCCAGACCTGTGAACGGGGATGCCCAGCCAGAGAGACTGAGGAAAGCTCACAAACCCCGCCAGCCTCCTCTCCCTAACTCCAGCTAGAAGCTTCTCGCTCTCACCCCATTTTTCTTCTCAACAAATGGTTCTCTGCCTTCTCAGTTTCCAACCTGACATTTCTCCCTCCCCTAGTCTGCTCCTAATTAAACAGCCTGACAAGCCTGGTTTGCTAACCTCAACAGAGGCCTCTATCCTGACAGCTCTCTGCTGCCCCCTCTTGTCACCATGTGGAGCAGCTGACCCTTGCCACAAAACCCACTGATTATTTTGGCCAAGGCAGCTTTTGCCGTGACAGGCGCCATGCTCAGTACTAGAAATGCAATAGGGAGCAAAAAGGAAAATGCCCTCATTTTTGTGGATCTCGTAATGCTGTAGGAAAGGTGCACAGTAATCAATTACATAGTAAATATGACATCAAAACTCAGAGGACTTAGGAGACATTATAAGAGCAGACAAGACCTTGTCAAGAGGTTAGAGCAGGACTCCTAGGGTAGTGATGCCGGCTGAGATTGAAGAATGAGTGGAAAAAACAGAATTAGGGGGTAGAAGGAACATCCCAGAGGAGGAAGCAGCACTGTGCTCTCAGATAGCACGTAACACGGTAATTACATGAGAAGAAAGAAAGTCAGTGTGATTAGAGGAAAATGCAAACTGGAAGACAAAACAGCAAAAGAGGCAGGCAGCTGCAGGCTGGGCAACTAGAGACTGCTGGGAGAGGGCAGTGCCCAGGGAAGAGGTTATGGTACTTTAAAGGTGAGAAGCTAAGGCAGAGCTCAGGAGAAGGGAAGCAGTGTGTTAAGGGGAAGAGGCAAGAAAACATTGTCAATATTTAGGAAACACTGTGGAAGCAAAGGAGCCCTACGGTGGACTGGTTACCTATAGAAAGAAAAGGAAGGTCCAAGGCAGCTTTTGGCTTCTATGTTTCTCGAAAGGTAGACATTAAAGTCCCTATCTGAGTTTGAAAGTGATTGTGTGGCCCTTAAAATGGATAGCAACCCTCCCCCCCGCCAAAAAAAAAATTGTAGTCCTGGTGCCCGCCTTTAGTCCCAGCACTGGGTCATGTAAAAGTGCAGGAGAGAGGGGAGGAGGAACCCACTTTTATAGTAAATCCTCTTCTCAAATAAACCGCTTCTGTAATAAGGACATTCTTACAGGTATGCAGAGTCCTCATGCTCTAAGTAGCACTTATTAAATCTCACCTCCCTGTTGTGGTTACGCTGGGAACACTTCAGCACTGAACTTCAGGGGCCGTTCAAACCACGGGGAGCCCCTCGGAAGTTGGGACGGTAAGACTCCTCAGGAGGGGTTTTGGGAATTTTTTTCAAAGTATCGAAATGGGAGCACGTTTCTTACAGTGATTTGGGGTTGTTCCTGACATCCGTGGTCCAGAGACCAGCAGTCTTGCGAAGCTCAGCACAACCCAGAGAAGAAATGCCCCATGTCCCATGTGTGAAGGGTGTTTAAAAAGCTTGTTTTTAATTAACTGAGCCTGAAATCTAACCTAATATAATGTATCAACAGCAGTGTCTGCACTCTTTGCCTACTTTTAGTTTATAGCCAATTTTCCAGGAATGCAGGGTTGTATAAACTATAGGGAAAGTGGTCTGTTGTTCAGGATCTCCCCAGCACTGCTCCCAGTTGAGAAAATCATATCAGTGCAAATGGGGATTCTGTGTTTCTGTATCATCTACGCTAGGGACTCAATAAAGGACCCATGACCACCATCAATGACTGCACACACATACAAGTGTCCACTACCTTTCACATGCCCAGACACACAAAGATTGAAACACTTTATTAAATACAAATCATCTCTCTTTCTATGACAGAAGGGCATAATATAATTTTAAATTGTTGTACCAAGTGGGCATCTAGGCTGAGGAGATCATAAACCACTATCCAAAGGAGGAAAACTAGAATAAGAAACCAGGCCTTGCAGTGAGCGGTGCTTTTGAATTGTAACACTGAGTCCCAGCCAGTCAAGGGTAGCCTTGCAAGTAGGAGAAAAAAAGAGAGAAGTCAGAAATTCCGGGTCAGAGAAGCCAGGAATTCTGGGTCAGAGGAGAGCCATCCTTATCAACACTAGAGTGAGGACAGGAGACACCTTCATGTTATCCAACAGCATGAGGGATTTGACAATAGGGGAGTCTGGGAAAAATGGGCAAGAGCCAGGGTGCAAAGCTGAGAAATCCAGAGGGCAAAGCTAGGAATGAGTACAGGCGGTGGTGAGAAGACACAGACAGGTCTGACATACCTTTGTGGAATTTTTAGTATAAAAGAGGAACTGCCCATAGCCATGGGAAGTTGTGATTTCTTTCTTTGTTCTTTTTTTTTGGGGGGGGTCAGGGTTCATGACAGGCTTTCTCTGTGCAACTCTGCTTGTCCTGAAACTCACTCTGTAGACCAGGCTGGCCTTGAACTTACAGATCTACCTGCCTCTCTGCCTAAGTGCTGGGATAAAAGGTGTGCCCCACTTGTGCTGGAGAGATGGCTCAGCCGTTAAAGGCTAGGCTCACAACCAAAAATATAAAAGGTGTGCCCCACCACTCCCTGACTTGGAGTCATGTTTTCAAGAAAAAGACTGTACACACTGTTCACTAGTGTGGTCTTCCGTTTTTCAGCGGGAACGAACTCTCTGGGCTCCCTCTATGGCCAAGTGAGGAAGAGAAGTTGGGATCTCAGGTGCACCTGGAAGTGGGGTCCAGATAAGACTTGGTCTGGTCCCCAATTAGTATGTAGTACGTCAGAGGGCCCATAAGGCTGACCTTACTGCAGTTCATGAAATAAGATCAAATCTATGATCTCTAAATTAATGTTTCATATTCTAGCATATCAAGAGCAAATCATCAGCTAAGAAATGGCTAGATCTTCCCCACTTGGTCTGTTATCAAGACCAAAAAAAAAAAAAATTGTTTTAAACACACATTTAAAATCTTTTTCACATCAGGGTGAACATGATTAAAAATTGTGTAAAATTACTAAGAATCAGTAAAAATATTTTAAATGTGACTAGTTTTATTTTGAATTTTCCAGGAATGCAGGATTGTGTAAATTAAAGGGAAAGTGGTCTGTTGTTGAGTGTCTACCCCATGTGTTCCTAAGTTGAGAAAATGCATTGGTGTTCATGGAATTCAATGTCCCTACAACGTTACTCTGTCATCTACACTGGGGACTCTGTAAAGAACCCAGGGTCCTTTATGGAGAACCCACCATCAATGACTTTACACAGCCCTACAAGTGCCATTTATGCCTTCCACATGCCCCAGAAGACTTATAGATACAAGAAAAGAATTCTGACCATAAGGTGTTACCCTTATGTTCAGAGTAGGAAAATGAGAAAGGGTGCCCAGTGGGGGGCGTCTCACTCCATTCGCTGCTGGGTGTTTTTCTAACCAGGGTCGCCCGTGAGGCTTAGCAATGGCCTTGTCTAAACAGTTGAGACACCTTTGGAAATACAGCAAGACAGGGATGTGGAGGAGGCCATAGGAAGGGGCACTTGTGTGGAGACAGTGCTGCCAGCTTTGCTCACAAAGTACCTGGCACTCAGAGGAGAGGAAGTGGACTTTCTGGAGACCAGTCTGTTTCTCTCAAGAGTTCCCATTCATTGGGCATAAAGGAAAACACTAGGTCAAATGAATATGTAGTTCGACAAAGATCATTCATCATCGAGACATAAATTCTGTCTCCAGCACACCATCTCCAAACTTCCCAGTGTTTCTTCTCCATTGATGCCCACCCTCACCTAGGTATGCCCACCCTCTCCTAGGTATGCCCACCCTCTCCAAGGGATGCCCACCCTCTCCAAGGGATGCCCACCCTCTCCTACGGATGCCCACCCTCACCTAGGGATGCCCACCCTCTCCTATGGATGCCCACCCTCTCCTAGGAATGCCCATCCTCCCCTAAGGAACTATCGTCAACATTTAGTCCTCCCACCCTCGTCGAGGGTACTACCACTGACACTTATTTTGAGCCACATTTCAGTTTGTGTTCCAGGATGAAGCAATGGAGAATCTTTGACACATAAGCCAGAGCCAAACAAAATAAAAAGCTGGCTGTGGTGGTGTACATCCGTAGCCCCAACACTTAGGAGATGGACCCAAGAAGATGTTGAGTTTCAGGCTAGCCTGGGCTACACAGTGAGACCCTGTCTCAAAAACTAAAGAATGAAATGAGTAAATGAATACCTGATCGTGTCATCTGTGCTTAAAACGTTTCCGTTTTCCCCACAGAATCCGTAACATATCAGACTTCCAAGATGTAGCTCTGTAGCACCTGGTTGGCACACACAGCCCTGGGCTCCATCCCCTTCTGGCAGCATCCCACTTATATGCTTCATAAGCACCACCTTATATGCCTACCACCTGATACAAATATCACTATGTGTTATCTCCTTGAAAATTAGAATTTCATGGACTATTATATTCATATCAGACCACCATGAAGTTTTAGTTCAGTGTTCTTCTCTTTTTTCTATTGAGGTGGTTATTGCTTGCCTAATAACTACTCTTTGTTTTTTCTTTATGTGTACGGATGTTTTGGCCGCATGTATGTCTGGGCACCATATGTGTACCTGGTGCCCACAGAGGCCAAAAGAGGGCAGCAAATCCTCTAGAACTGGAGTTAGACAGCTATGAGCGTCATTTGGCTGCTGGTAACTGAACCTGGGTCCTCTGGAAGAGTAGCCAATGATGTTAACTGCTGAGCCACGTCCCCATTCCCATAGTACTGTTTCTTACAATGTGTGACCTTTGCCTTCACTCCAGGATCAGCACTTAGAGTTGGCTTGCTTGGGTGGGGTAGTGTTTTGTTACAGGTAATCAAAATTTTTAGCATTTCAAGGGAGTTCCAGCACACTCCATGGTATATGACACAGCCCACTGTGACAAATGCTGGCAGACTTTGCCTGCAAGGTAGCAACCCCACTTCCAGGCACTCTCACTTCTCAAAGGCCCCTGGAGTCTAGGCTGTAGAGCAATCAAGGCAGGGCAAATCAAACTGCAGGCATAAACCTGTGAATGCAAGGTCCTGCTCTTATTCTTCGGGCTATGTTGATTTTTGTTTTTCAATTTATTTACTTTGCTTTATGTATATGAGTATGTTGCCTGCATATATGAATGTGCACCTGGGGAGACCATAGGATGGCACTGGATGCCCTGGAACTAGAGTTACAGATAGCTGTGAGGCACCATGTTGGAGCTGGGAAGTGAACCCAGGTCCTCGAGAGCAGACAGTATTAACAGCTGAGCCATCTCTCCAGACCCCTAATTTTTTTTTTTTTTGGTTTTTCGAGACTAGGTTTCTCTGTGTAGCACTGGCTGTCCTGGACTTGCTTTGTAGACCAGGCTGGCCTAGAATTTACAGAGATCCACCTCTCTCTGACTCCAGAGTGCTGGGATTAAAGGTGTGGGCCACTACACCCGGCGCTAATTTGATTTCTTTGATAGGAAAAGAAACAGACTAAATCTGCAGTTACAGTCTGCACTACTAATGCACAGATGTGTGTGGTGACAGAGCCCCCAGCTTGTCTCAGGAGACTTCTAGGCAAAAAAGAAGCTGCCTGGGACTGAATAGGAACCAGACTTCCCTGAACTGCAGTCTTCAACCTCTTCACTGCCTCCTGCTGCCACAGGAAAGGAGGAGCCTGGAGCTGCATTCATCTCTGTTTGCTTTCAGAATTTTAAAGTTAACGTGAGGAACATAGGAGTTCTCACATGCCACACCAGACCATAATGCTTAGTCAGAAGGAACACTACAGAATGCAGACTATCAACCCTTATAACAATGTTTAGTCCTTGTATCACACTACTGTGATTTTTTTAAGACACAGATTAAAGTTAAAATAACATTAACAGGTGATCTTTTTTATGACAGGGAAGAAATTTCTTAGCTGTAAGAAATCATAAACTCTTTACATGTTACACTTTTTCTAAAAGCTGTCTTACAAAGCAAAAATAGAAAAGAAAAGCCAGCAAGCTGTTAATTTGTTCATTTCTTTTGTGCTGAGCTATCTCTGAAGACAAAATGGCATTGTCAATTACAGTTTTATTTAAGGCAAATTAACATTTGTCTGGGCCTTTAAGAGTGAAACACTGGCTTTATCAGGCAGTGAACAGACATCAGTGTTCTCCCTGTGCCAACTCCTTACTGCCACATGCCAGAGATCACAACCCCTTAAAGACTTCAGCGGACCACTTCCCATTTTCTTGTCAGACAGATCATGCAGATGGAGGTACAAGTACACTCTGTATAATGGGTGTGTGTGTGTGTGTGTGTGTGTGTGTGTGTGTGTGTGTGTGTGTTGGAGGACATAGGTACTCAGCCTATTTCCCTGGGGCAGAAGCCACTGATGTACTTCAAAAAATGTCTACTAGGTCGGATCCAAGATGGCGGCGGCCTGCGCAGACGTATTTTGATTTTGGGGTTAACAGTCACAAGGCAGCAAGTGTTGCAGGACGCTGTACAAACGGCTCAACCCCTTCTAAATCTCACCCATCTACCCAGGGACCACTGAGGGTCCCTGGGCAAGACACTCCTTCCCACTCTCAGACACGTAAGGAAGCCGCTGGACCGAGGAATCAGGATCCCCCATCCCCCACCAGGAGAGACTCCAGGTAAGTTCCAATCTAATACCCAGTGGGCAGATTCAGATCCCACGCAGAGATAATCCCCACACTGCTGGGCACCGCCAGGTCTCGCACAGACGATCCAGCTTTCTGGTGAAAGGTTGTAACCCTTGGAAGTGAGTGCAGCTCGGCTGCAAAGTGCCTTCAGACTGCAGATTGCAACCCACTGCTGTGACGTCACTGGCTAGTTTCCAAGCCGCAGGAGCAGCAAGGCTATTAGGGGTGAAGGGCAGATTTACCCACCACAGGAACCAACCCCAGGCAAACTGCGAGATATTTGAAACTATCGTAAGTCGGACTTTTGTACTAGTACTGGCCCTTCGGAGGGGAACCAGAGCTTACTGGTACACAGCTCCGCCACCTGGATTAGTTAGGTCTCCACCTAGGAGGCGGGGCTGAATGACTCA
>CAJQZJ010032150.1:1101944-1175498 GCA_907164525.1 Lophiomys imhausi | reverse complement strand
GAAAGGACTCTGTTGGAGAATGCTTTCAAAGCAAGAGATCAAGGACAGAAGATCAACCTGTCAATTGAAGAGGACTCTTAGCTCAGCTATTTCAAAACCACTCCACAGCTTGGTGAAGGCTGACAGCTAGGCTTGGGAAGTACCTGAAGTGAATTCAAGGCCTTTCATCTAAGATTTCTCTGTGCTAAACCTAGAGAAATATAAGTGGAAATACTCATGGTCACTTTACTGAGAAATGAAGCTCTCGGTAGCATCTTCACTATACTTTCCCCTCTTTTTCACTTTGTTTCAAGTAGTATACATTAATTTCAAAGCAAATGTTCTTTTAGTCTTGGAAGTCGTCACTGGAAGACTTCCCACTTCACCAATCCAGAAGGACAGACTAAGGTCCTTCTTAACAACAAGGGAAAAAACACAAGTATTATTTTCATTTCAAATAATAATATTCTAGCACTTCTTACTTAAATATTTGCCCAACATTAATCAGAGTCACTAATACAAAAGCCAAAAACCAAACCAAATATGCCTCATATTTGCTATTTCTCCTTGGAAAAAATGTGCCCACTGTTTCTGACAGACCAACACATGTGACTTCTATAGCTCAGAGCAGGTGGCCCATTCAGACTGGTGCAGTTCCAGTTCTCACCCATTGTGCCCAACCCTTCAGAAAACACACCCAACATCAGTCATCAGGATCTAGTACACTGAGTTAAAAGGCCAAGTGATGTGCACTCAGGTATAGAAATCACACTGGAGTTTGTGAATTATTCATAAATGGGATTTTGGGGGATTGCATTTATTGGTTGATTGGCTTTACAGTTGTGGAAAAGAAGGTTTAAAGATAACAAGTTGATTACTGCAAAATACTTTAACAGCTGAGCCTCAGCTTAGCAGTAAAGATCTATAATTCCAGCTACTTGGGAAGCTAAGGTAACAGGAGTAAATGTTCAATGCCTGTGTGGGCTACAGAGCAAGTTACAAGTCAGCATTCTGGGCAACTTGAGGAGACTCTGTTTCAAGTTTGTGTGTGTATGTGTTTGTGTGGTGTGGTGTGGTGTGTGTGTGTGTGTGTGTGTGTGTGTGTGTGTTTGTGCATGTATGCATGCATGCATCTGCAGGCTAACATAGTTTTGTCTTAAGGAACTGACCTACTATGTATGAGGCTTCAATTGAACCCCTAGGAAATCCTCATCTGCTCCAAAATACTTAAACACAACATTTTGACATACATAGGCATGTCTAGGTATTTTGGACAGCAAGAAAAGTGAAATAATAATCAGGATTCACATTTGGTTCTCCATACTAAGTCATAATAGTACCAATCAGAGGCATGTTCAAATATTAACTATGTGTCAGGACGTTTTGTTAAATACTTCATGAAGATCACACCAATCAATGTTCATTTCAACACTTTAAAGAAGTTTTTCTTACTGTCCTCATTGGACAGATGAGAAGTAAAAATAACAAAGAGGCTAAGCAAGTGTCCCAGGGTCACTGGCTTAGTTACTTTTCTATTGCTGTGATAAAGCACCATGACCAAGGTGACTTAAAGAACAAAGAATTTATCTGGGGCTTATGGATCCTCAGGATTAGAGTCTATGATTGTGGACAGAGGCAGCAGGTGGCAGGCATGTGGCTAGAGCAAAAGCTGAGAACTGAGGGATCATATCTTGAGCCACAAGCAGGAAGTAGAAAGAATTAACTGGGAATGGTGTGTGGCTTTTGAAACCTCAAAACCTGCCCCTCCCCACTTCTCAGTTAGACCCCATTTCCCTTCATAGCACTTACGCTCTACAATCACCTACAATCTCTAGAGCTCCTTCTCCCCTCCCTGTAATCATCCCTTTTACTCTCCTAGTTCCTAATGTGACTTGAGGTTATATACTCACATCCAAAGACTCAGAGCTAGGATTCACAGATAAGAGAGAACATGCAGTGTTTTTCTTTTTATTTCTGAGTCTCTGTTACCTCATCCAACATAATATTTTCTAGTCCATCACTTCGTTTTTTCTTTACAAGTGAATAGGATTCCGTGTGTGTGTGTGTGTGTGTGTGTGTGTGTGTGTGTGTGTGTATCAAATATTCTTCATCTACTCATCAACTGACAGACATTTAGGTTGCTTCCATTTCCAAGCTATTGTAAACAAAGCAGCAGTGAACATGGCTGAGCAAGTATCTGAGGAGTAAGATGTTGAGTCCTTTGGGCATAGGCCAAGAAGTGGTATAGCTGGGACATGTGGTAGATGTAGTTTTAACTTTTTGACACTGCTCTACATTGATTTCCAGAGTAGCTACCCAAGTTTATACTCCCAACAGCAGGAAAGAAGGGTTCCTCCTTGCCTGACTTTAAAATGCAAAGGCCATGATGTATTCACAGAAAAAATCCAACAGATCTTTGCTGCATGAAATATAATATCTATAATTGATACATATGATTACTAAGGTGTTGGAGTTATTCCTTAACCCACCATTTACTAAATAAAAACACAGAGACCTGTCAGAATTTTAATAAGCCTTATTACTGGGGCTGGGCAGAACTTAACCCTCTAAACTAGCTTTCTACCTCCCAGCCAAAATCCCCATAAGTATTTCCACATGTGCCAGTTGGTCAGGTTCCCTGAGCAAGTTGCTCCCAGCCACATGCACTTCTCCATGTGATCCATGGTGTCTCCTCCTGGAAGGAATGAATGGGCTTCTTCTTCTCAAAACCCTTGCACCTTGGCCTGCCTATCTCTCCCTTCTGCCTAGCCCAGGCTGTAGGCACTTTATTCAGCCAATCAGGGATGACTTAGCAGGCAAGGCTATATAGCATCACTTTGGGTATGTGAGTGTCTGCTCATAAAAAAAACAGCAATCAGGATGGGCATGGTGGCACTTTAATCCCAGCACTCGGAGGCAGAGGCAGGTGGATCTCTGTGAGTTCAAAGCCAGCCTGGTCTACAGAGTGAGTTCCAAGACAGCCAGGGCTGTTACACAGAGAAACCCTGTCTCGAAAAATCTAAAAGCAAACACACACATACAGCAAGCAGACCTTGGGGAGCAAAATAATTAACATTAGAATACATAGCACAGAACAACCCCAGGCAGATTTTTTGAAAAAGAACAACCAATGCTTCACAAATTATTCAATAACTTCCGAACTCCATCTATGAAGCCAAGCCCAAAACCAGATAAAGATACAACAGTAAAAGAGAACTATAGGCCAATATCCCTGATGAACAATGTTGCAAAAGTTATCAACAAAATACTTGCAAACCAAATACAGGCATACAACATAAAGATAATTCACATGAATCAACTTGGCTTTCTCTCAGCGTTAGGAATTGGTCAACATATTCAAATTGATAAGGGTAATAAATTACATAAATGGACTCAAAGACAAAAATCAAATGATCATATAAATGGAAGAAGAAAAGGAATTGAAAAAAATCAACATGCCTTCATGATAAAATGTCTAGAGAGAATAGGACAGGAGGGAATATACCTCAGTATCATAAAGGCTATATCTGACAATCCTGTAGTCAACATCATCCTACATGTAGAAAAATTCAAAGCAGTCCCATTGAAATAAGAAACAAGACAGAGCTGTCCACTGTCTCGATTCCTGTCCAATATAGACTCAAAGTCTTAGCTAGAGCATAAGACGAAATAATCAGAACACAAGTAGGAAAACAAGGGGAAACACCCCCATGTTCAGATGATACTGTGCTATATGTAGAAGAACTTAAAGACTATACAAGAACCCCCTAGAACTAAATAACACATTCATCAAATTAGCTGAATGCAAAACTCAATAGCCTTTCTATATACCAATGACAAAAAACACAGAGAAGGAAATTATGGAAATAATCCCGTTCACAATAGCATCCAAAAAAAAAACCTGATAGTAAACCTAACTAAGGAGGTAAAGAACCTGTGTAGAAATAAATAATTACATTATTTACCAGTATTTAGATTATATTTAATTGGTCGGCAGTGTTAATCCTTAACGTGCCATTATAAATAAGCACACAGACACCTGGTGGATTTTAACAAGCCTAGCCTGGATTGCGCAGTCTTAGCCCATCTAAGCTAGTCCTTAATTCTATTCCCCAAATATGACCCCAAATATACATACATCCCCTTGGACTGTTATTTTCCATATTATGCCGATGTTCCAGGCCACATGGAATGAGGTTCTTTTCTCTAACCCATGTGTGTGTCCTCCTTCCTGCTCTTGGCTTCTTCTCCTTCTTCTAGAGGCTTCTTCTCTCATAAACCTCTCTGCTTAGAAGCCAGTGCACCTTAGTCCTGCCTAAATCTGTCTTTGCCCAATCTCAGGCCTCAGCATTTATTTAGCCAGAGACATGCAAGGTAGCACAGCATTACTTGATGTACAGCAAGCAAGCTTCTGGGAGCAGGTTAATTAACATTTAGAATGTATAACATCACCCCATCAAACCTGTATGATGAAAACTGTAAAACTCTGAGAAGGCCAGGCAAGGTGCTTCATGCCTTTAATCCCAGCACTTGGGAGGCAAAGCAGGTGAATCTCTGTGAGTTCCAGGCTAGCCTGGTCTATAAAGTGAGTCCAGGACAACCAGAGCTGTTACACAGAGAAACCCTGTCTCAACAAAAACAAAAACAAAACAACTCTGAGAAAAGAAATCCAGACAGAGAAACCTCCCATACTCATGGACTAGGAGAATATTACAAAAATGACCATTCTACCAAAAGCAATTTATGGATCTAATACAATCTTCTTTAAAATCCCTATGCCTGTCTTCACACACACAAACACACACACACACACACACACACACACACACACACACAAATACCCTAGATAACTCAGGCAACCCTAAGCAAAAAGAAAAATGATGTAGACATTTCCATACCTTTTTTTTAAATACCACATTCATTTTTATTGTGGTGAGAGATGGGACATAGGCATGCACAATGTATGTGTTTGGGTTGGTGGGGGCAATGACGACAAGCTCTGTGAGTCAGTTGTCTCCCTCCGTTATGTGGGACCTGGAGATCAAATTCAGGTCATCAAACTTAATGGCAAACACCTTTACCCACTGAGCCCTGGAATGAGATTCTCGTCACTGGGTGGATCAAGTAAGCAGTCATATTAAGAAATCTCATGCCTGCTGGGCATGGTGGTGCACGCCTTTAATCCCAGCACTTGGGAGGCAGATGCAGGTGAATCTCTGTGAGTTTGAGGTCAGCCTGGTCTACAGAGTAAGTCCTGAGGGGCTCACATTTTTGTCCCAGTGGAGAAGGTGGGGACAAAGGATGTTGCTCAGTTTGATATCAGGCTGGGCTGCTTTACAGTGAATTGCAGGGCAGCCTGTGTTACAGTGACACTCCGTCTCAAAAAAAAAACAGACAGATGTAACTCAAGACAGGGCTACAGGTGTAGCTCAGTGGTAGAACCCTTGCCTCGCATGAGTGAAGCACTGGGTTCCCTACAACCACACACAAGGCCAACCATACCATTGGCCGTACCCACACTCACATTGATAGCTGTGAGAGAAGCAATACTATGCGGCCATATTCTGTTATCGTTGCTTGATCAGAGAAGCAATCTAGGCACCAGGGTTCTTCAAAAGACCCCAGAAGTTTACTGTGAAGGCAGAGCACAAGACCACATACACTTCGGGTCAGGTTTCATTTCCTAATGATTTTTTTCTCTTGCTCTTCATTCTCTAGCCCACACTTTTCCCTTGTTCTTCACTACAAGATTTTCCTTATCTTTGGGACTCTACGTTTGCTCTTTATCCTTCCACAAAAGGCACATGTGTTGCCGTGGCTTATTACATGACCTCACTGTGATTCCCTACTTAGTTATCACTTCTACGAAGTCCTCCCAACAAACCTTTCCAAAAGAGCCTCCCTGTCTCCACTACCTTTATCATCATCGGCATCACCTTTGAGCTGTGCCCTCCCTATGTTACTCAAGCTGGTCTCAATCTCCTGGACAAAAGTAATTCTCCTACCTCAGCCTCCCAAATAGCTGAGAGTGTTGTATATGGTGCACAGCTGCTTCATTGCTTTTACAACATTTACCAATACTGAAGCATTACATTATACAGTATATGGTATAATTCTCTGAATTCCCATTACTAAGTGAGGTCCTTGAGGGCAGGGAACATTTTCCCTCTTCACTAGACTCTGGGACTGTATGCCATATGGCAGTTGCTCCAAAATTACTTGAACTACTTAATGGCTTGCTGGGATGAGAATAGGGGAAGCAAACCTCATTTTATTATTGCTCCCGGTGACCCTTTAAAAGCTTTACTTTTTTCTCAGGCCTGGATGACGACTCAGGAGGTTGTTTGAGCCTGGTAACCTGAGGTTTTTGTTGTTGTTGTTGTTTTTTAGGTTTTTCGAGACAAGGTTTCTCTGTGTATTCTTAACTATCCTGGACTCTTTGTAGATCAGACTGGCCTTGAACTCAGAGATCCTCCTGCCTCTCCCTTCCGAGTGCTGGGATTAAAGGCGCGTGACGACACCATGCCCGGCCACAACCTGCGTTTTATCCCCAGCACTGTGGTGGAAGAATCAAGGCAAGGACAGGAGAATATGTCCGTTTTAGGGTCACATGTACACAGGTTTTGTTTGACTGACTTTAAAGATATTACAGTGTGTATTTCAAAGTGAGGGTGGAGATGGCTGTTACAAGTTGGCGGAGGTTGGTAAAAGAGCTGACACCTTCAGGATTTACAGACTGGCGGCTGCAGTCCAGGATGTGGGATGCCCTTAGCATCAAGTCCCCGCGCGTGCACAACTGGGCCTCGGGAGCGCGCCTTCAATGAGAGAGGCTGAAGGGGACCGCTTCTTAGAGGTTTGGAGAAACTCCACAAGAGTATCCAGCGCAGCCCGGAGTGCTGGGATAAAGGCATGCGCCATCACGTCCGGCTCAAAGACAGACACACTAAGCGGAACACGGGCGCTCAGCTGTCTTCATTCCTACGGCAGAGGACATTGGAGGCGATCTACAGATCGGAAGCTTGCACGCTCAGTGCGCCAGGAGACGTCACAGGCTTCCGGCGGGAGACGTCACGGGCTTCCGCGAGATTGAGAGGTTCTCGCGATAGGTTAGGCCGGGCTCTCCGGAAGTCCCTCCCCGGAAGGAGCATGTCTGCATCCTTGGTCCTGCTTAACGTGGCGTGCTGATCGGCCGGCACCATGCAGTCGGATGATGTGAGTACCCTCCTGTTGCTCTGGCGCCCCGGGGTTTGTGCGGCATTTTGCTCATTTAGGACTCAGACCCGCATAATCAGCTGGCCCGTTTGTCTCCTGTTTTCTCGGATTGCGAGACGTCCAGGACTCTGATTTCTAAAGTGTGTTCCCACTCGAGTTTATCTCAGCGCCCTAGTGCGGTTAAAGAAGCCAGGACACCCGAGCCTCAGCCCACCGGATCGGCTTATTTAGTCCCTAGTGCCTAGCAGTAAAGGCCCTTATGCCAATGGGCATCTGAACGGCAATTGTCCCGGGACTTGGAAGGCGGGAGAGGTGCAAAGTTTAAAATTCATGTTAAAGGATCCTGCTCATCCATGAACGTTACTTTTCGGTATACTTTCACTGTGTTAGGCTTTACCTTGCTGTCTACCTGAGTCGTAATTTCGGAAGTATCCTAGGTTCGTCTGTTTACAGGAGTTGTAAGTACTTAGATATTCAGCAGTTTGTAGGCACTGTGGTAATTGGTTGTTAACGCGTCAGACAAACAAACAAAAAACAACTTACGTTCTCGCCAGCACTCTGGGGATGGAGAATAAACAAAGCGTTTGCATAGCAGGTGATACTCTGAAAGAGTAGTGATGGAAAAAGAAGAGACTACTGTAGATAGGCCAGACATTTGAATAAAGACCAAAAAATTGGGAATGAGCTAGCCACTGAAAGAAGGTCGCAGTAGTAAAGGTACAAAGATTGGAGATGGGAATGTAGAAGACACCAATGAGAAATGTTGAGTTTGATATGCTTGCCCAGTCATGGTCAGGTAGAATTTTGAAGGAAATGTTTTTAGGACTTTTTTGGTGGGAACTAGGGAGAATATTGTATTTTTATTTATTAATTTATGGGTTTTTTTGTTTGTTTGTTTGTTTGGTTGGTTGGTTGGTTTTTTGTTTTTTCCAGACAGGATTTCTCTGTATCTCTGGCTGTCCTGGACTCTAGACCAGGCTATCCTTGAACTCACAGAGATCCACCTGCCTTTGCTTTTGGAGAACTGGGATTAAAGGTGTGGGCCACCACACCCTGCAGTTACAACTCTGAACTTCCATGTAGGTGCTGGGATTTGAACCCGGGTCCTTTCCATTTCTCTAGCCCCAAACGTTGTATTTTTAGAGGAGCGTGGAACTAAGGGTTGCATTTGGGTATGTTTGTCATTGGGATCCTTTTAGAGATGCCAAGTGGGCAGCTGAATGCACAGACAAATCTGGTGCCCAGGAAAGATGTCTAAGTGATGTTTAAAAGCCAGCAGCCTGAATGACACCCCCACTTTCCTTTTTCATTTCTTCTTGTTTCCTACCTCTCCCACCAGATACCCCTCGAGTCTCTCTTCTTCAAGGCAGTCCATCTAAAGACCTTATGCTTGCATACACCCATATAATGGCTCTTAAAATGACTGCAACCTGTTGGTGCATCTTCTATATACTTTTTGACTAACTAGATATAGTGTTTTAATTAAGGGCTGTATTTCCATCCAACAAGCACCTGAGTGCTTTTGATGTCAGGGCTTGGAGATGCCAGTGCCTTTGCTTTAGAATAAAAAACACATTAATTGGTGAGAGGTAGGGAAAGGGAACAAAGGTGGCATATGTTTCTAAGTATCTACTACTGAGCAATCTGTGACAGTGAATGATGAACACCTGTCAGAAAGAAACGTTACAAGGTATATGTGATAGAACTTTGTTTACACCACACAAGGGCATGCTACAGATGGTAGAATGTATGTGTGTGTTGAAAGAAATTCTGGGAAAATAGTTGCCAACTATTCATGAAATTCTGTTGCTGAGTAATAGGGTATGGTTATCACATTTGCATTTAGTTTTTTTTTTTTTTAAACAAGAATATATGCTACTGTGTGAAGGAAACAAGTCAGACCTATTAAAAGACAGCCACTTCTTTTCCAACATTCATTTATTTCTTCAAGTTACATTTCAGTCACAGTCTCCTCCCTCCACCCCCTTCCAGTCCCACCCTCCTACCCTACTACTACTACTACTTTTCATTCCCTAGAAACCCTTTTCTCATTGAGGCTCTGCAGCACTGTGATGTGACATGCAGCACATGGGTCTAGTACCTTGTCCTACCACAAGATCCTTGGCATCTTTTGTGTTGGTATTTTGGTGATGCTGGTACTGGAGACTAAAGTTAGGACTTTGCACATGCTGGGAAAGAATTCAACCATGGAATACCATTTGCAGCTCAGAGAGCACCTTCTCTTTTTATAGTAAACAGCATCTTTGGGGCCATAGCAAGAGGGCTTTCTCTTTGTCTTGCAGGTTATCTGGAATACGTTAGGAAACAGGCAATTTTGTTCCTTCAAAATAAGGTAAGTGTATTGCAGCCTAGACTGAAATGCACTTAGTTGGCCCCTTGGTTGTAAACATTTCTTTCCTTGCATCCTAGAACCAAGACTCAGGGCTTTTGCAGAAATGAATATAGTCTGACTGGGCTGTGCAATCGGTCGTCCTGTCCCCTTGCAAATAGTCAGTATGCTACCATTAAAGAAGAGAAAGGTACAAAAACTACAGAGGAGTTTATAAAAAGATGTTCTTAGTCTCTCTGTAAATAATAAGACTGTTTAACTTTTCTTCAGGACAGTGCTACCTGTACATGAAGGTTATAGAACGAGCAGCTTTCCCTCGGCGACTCTGGGAACGGGTAAGACTCAGTGAGAAAACTGTAGTGACCACTGGTCAACAGCAAATACACCACGTGCTTACCTCTTCCTTGGGCCATCTCTAGACTTTGAGGCCATTTTCATCAAGTACTGCACGCCCTGACAATGAAGACCTAACATGATTTACCCTTTCCCCTCTGTCCCACAGGTCCGGCTTAGTAAAAACTATGAGAAAGCACTGCAACAAATAGATGAAAATTTAATTTATTGGCCCCGCTTCATTCGACACAAATGTAAGCAGAGGTTTACCAAGATAACCCAGTACCTGATTCGAATTAGAAAGCTTACACTGAAGCGACGGTAAGGAAGGGCTCCTTCATTCACTTTCAGTTCAAGTCACAAACAACATTTTCTCTTAAGTTCAACTGGGACTAATCTTTTATGGTATGCAAGGGAAAACTTTGGATTAAAGACATGTCCAGTGGTTTTGCAAGATATTACAGCAGAATATGTGACAACCCTGCCTACCGAGAAGCTTTTCTGTGTAGGTCCCAGAGAAAAACTGAAATTAAAGATTTCAAAATTATCTTAACATGTGATTAACAGGAGTATGAACTACACTCTGAGTAATTGAAAATTACCTCAATGATGTGAAATCTACAGGCCTAACAGAATACCTTCTTACGGAGTGTGAGGATGAAGGCTTTCTCATTGAGATTGGCAGAGAACGTTAAAGATCATATGAACCTTTTCCTTAGTTCATTGAAGCCTTAATCTTACTGTAATGAACCTAACGAAAACAAAGCTGACCACAGAAAAATACTTGTCACAGGGGCTGGAGAGATGGCTCAGTGGTTAAGATCACTAGTTGCTCCACCAGAGGTTCTGGGTTCACTTCCCAGCAACCACCACAGATGGTGGGTGGCTCACAACCATCTGTAATGGGATCTGATGTCCTCTTCTGGAACACATGAAGACAGAGCGCTTGTATACATAAAATATGTACATACACACATACAAATAAACACGCATCAAAATCTGACTTTCAGTACAGGGTTAAGACAGCATCTCACCCTGGAGTCCAAGCTGATCTGGAACTTACTATATAGCTTCCAATGTACAGTGATCCTTCTACCTCACCCTCAATGCTGAATTAATTACTGATGGGAGCTGCTACCTGGACTCCTGACTTCCCATATCATTGAACTATAGAAAAGTGTGTGTGCATTCATGTGCTGTGCAAATGTCATTGAGCTATACTAGGAGCCCGAATATCTAGAAACTTACGTACTATATGTTGCTGAGCCACACAAAATCAATTCTAATTCCTTTATCTTTAAAATGAACTTGAATTTTCTAATATTGTATTTAATTTCTGCTAGGAAGAAACTTGTTCCTTTGAGTAAGAAGGTTGAACGAAGGGAAAAACGAAGAGAGGTAACAGACTTCTGATATTTACATAGCTTCTATGTTTTCATGTGAGAAAAGACTTGTGTGCATGAGATTCATAATAGTCACTAATGGGATAGTTTATCTCCAGAAGCATGATCTCTTGTATCTTCAGATTATTAGAATTTTCTCTGAAGGCTGAAAATTGATACTCTGGGATGTTTGGGTATAATAAAAAGAAAGTATCTTAGACAACCCTGTATCCGAAATTCTTCAAGTTAAACATTTCATAATTTGGATTTTTGACATTGCCTGTCTTCTACATTACATTATCTTCAGCAGAGCTTCAGCAATATATTTAAGTAGCTTTGTGGCTATTTTGATATTAGAAATTTTTAGAAAATTGAAGGGTATTGATTGCGAGATTGTTTTTAAACAAAAACTGGACACTCTTTAATCTTGGAATAAGCTGCTTTGAAGTAAACTGCGTGGTGTTGTTACTAAAGGATCGAGATGGCAATGTGCATGAAGAAGCTCCAGAATTTTGAGCTTTGGTCCAGAGGGTAGTCTGTCCAGCTCACTGGTGCTTGAGAGTTGAGCCGAGCTTTGTCAGTCTTCAACACCTATACCTGAGAGCCAGCTGTTCCCAACAAGTTCTAGTTTTCATTCATTCCTGGCATTTGCTCTTGTCTTACTAATCACATCGAGTTTTATATCTCAAATTTATCATTTCATTGGTGTCCAAGATAGCATCTTGCTATGTGATGTAAGCTGGCCTTACATTATACTCCTCCCTCAGCATCCCAGGGTGCTAGAATTACAGATGTGTGTCACCACACACAGCTTATATGACTAGAGACGCCATTCATTGTGAATTTGTTATTCTTCACTAAGTATGTACCCATTTTTACTCAAGTCCAGCTGAGTTTCTATATTCTCTATCAAACAGGTGTTCTTGTAAACATTTCAGAATAAGTAATACTTTTTTCATGTGGATTCAGAGGCCTCCTCTTCTCACCTAAAGTACTTTCTGAAATCTTTATCCACTTATGTATTTATTTAGTGTGTATGCAGTGCACACATATGTGGAAGTCAGAGTACAGCCTACTTTCTGTTTGAGAGAAGATCTTTTAGTGTCTTGAAGTCTATGTAGGCCAGGAGCTTTCCCACAGCTTCCACAGAATCCACCTATCTCTGGCTCCCCTCTTGTTTCTGGCATGATTTATGGTGTCTCTCTCATTCCTGGCTTTCTGCATGGGGTCTGGGAGTCCAGACTCAGCTCCTCATTTTCAAGTCAAGCATTTCACCGACTGAGCCATCTCCCTCAGCCTGTCTGACATTCTTAAATGTATGTAAGCAGATACGTGTACTATATCTATCAAGGGCTTGTCAGAAAGAATGCTATTGCTAAAGCTGTAAGATGAGGTTCCCAAGCAGCTTTGAGAAAGAAGTGTATATGACTAGAAAGACAAAAGCCTCCATGGAGGCAAGCAGGAAATAACCACATCATACTCTCATTAAAAATTAGTAATTGCCGGGCGGTGGTGGCGCACGCCTTTAATCCCAGCACTCGGGAGGCAGAGGCAGGCGGATCATTGCGAGTTCGAGGCCAACCTGGTCTACAAAGTGAGTCCAGGACAGCCAGAGCTGTTACATAGAGAAATCCTGTCTCGAAAAACCAAAAAAAAAAAAAAATTAGTAATTATGGGGTGGAGAAATGGCTCGTCGGTTAAGAGCACTGGCTGTTCTTCCAAAGGAACTGGGCTCAAATCCCAGTACCCACATGGTAGTTCACAGCTGTCTGTAATGGCTGGGCATGGTAGTACAAGCCTTTAATCCTAGCACTCAGGGAGGCAGAGGGTAGGTGAATCTCTTGAGTTCAAAGCTAGCCTGATCTACAGAATGAGTCCAGGACAGCCAGGGTACACAGAGAAATCCTGTCTCATGGGGGGAAAAAAGGCAATTATATTTATACAGGGTAGAAAATGAGTCCTATTGGAGTAATGGATTTGTTCTTTATTGTAGGAAAAAGCATTAATAGCTGCCCAGCTGGACAATGCCATCGAGAAGGAATTACTGGAGAGATTGAAACAAGATACGGTGAGAAAGCTAGTAGTGTTGGGATAAGTGCTTTCCTAATTAGTAGCACATACTAGGAAATGCAGAAGATGCATTTATTTTTAAACATGTCTCAAGTAGCCTTCCCATCCCAGTTTTGTCCATGGAATAAAACTAATTCATGTAGGCCTATCTTCCTGATAAGACTTTCCCCGTTTACCACTACTTTCAGCTGATGTTTCCAAGCTAAACGGTTCTGTATAAAAACATCAAAGTCATAGGGGTTTTTTGTTTGATTTGTTTTGTTTTTTTTTTCCCCCGTCCATGCACAGCCTCCAGTGACAGATGTGACTTGGGGCAGCAGGGGAATGAAGAGACAGGCAGAAAGCTGGGATTAGGTGGACTGGGCTCTTGGATGAGAAACCTGATTTCCTTGGAAGGTCAACATGTTCACTGCATAGAGCTGAACAGGGAGGCGGGTTGTTGTAGATAAATAAGGAAGCTGGGTCAAGGAGACCGGTCTAGCTAATCTCAGTGGCAGTATCTGTATTGGGGACATCTTCAGGCCACAAATACTGGGGGAGACTGAGCTGTGATGGATGTTTTCTTCACACTGTCAACATTTGCACTCAAACCAGAGGGTGGCTTTGCCATCCTTGTCTGAGCCTCACCTGTGGAGAAGGCCTTGCCATTCCTCTGTGGGTATGAGGCTCTGGGGGTCCTTGGTATGGTGCCCATGTCAACAGCACACAATTCATTCAGGGCTTCACTCCGGCACTTCCTCCCTGCCCTGTAGGTTAGCTGGTTGTTTTGAGACCATATCTAATGACATCCCAGGCTGGCCTCCAATTCACTATGTAGCAAAAGATGAGCTTGAATTCTTGATCCTCCTGCCTCACACCTCCTATGTGCTGTAGGGTGTCCAGGTGTCCATCACCATGCCTGGAATATATGACGTTAGGGCTTGGACCAGGAATTCACACTTTAGAAACAACTGCCAGTTGAGCTCCATCCCTAGTCCAGATGCCTAGAGGTTTTGCTTCTCCTATATATTTCTCTAATCTTTTAAGGTTCTTTAAAGTGAGTTTTTTAAAGTCTTTTTTAAAATGTCACTATTACTTTTCAGCATTGTGGCTAAGATCAGTGTCACTTAGAAAGATGAAAAGGTGATTAAAATGTGTTATTTCCCCTTCTGAGCAAAATTACATTGTCCTAATTCATAAACTACTAAGTTTGAAATGACTTGTGTCTCTCCTCCCTAGACGCTATCTTTTTTTTTTTGGTTTTTCGAGACAGGGTTTCTCTGTGTAACCCTGGCTCTCCTGGACTCACTTTGTAGACTAGGCTGGCCTCGAACTCACAGAGATCCACCTGCCTCTGCCTCCTGAGTGCTAGGATTAAAGGCATGCGCCACCACGCCCAGCAGAAGCTATCTTCTCAGTATCAACCACTGATTGTTAAATGTCAAAAACATATGGTACATAGGCTGGAAACTGTATAGAAACATCATTCATCTCAGTTTTCTTTGGTTCCTAATGATAAATGTGCTTGTAGAGCAGAGGAACCTTGAAAAGTATGATACTCGAGCTCATGAAGGTGGTCTGTTTGTTCTGCAGTATGGCGACATCTACAACTTCCCCATCCATGCTTTCGACAAGGCCCTAGAGAAACAGGAAGCAGAGAGCGAAGATGAAGATGAACAGGATGAAGAGGAAGATGAAGAGGCGAGTCTGGTTTGTCTTGTTCTGAAACAGTAACCTGCAGGATGGCACGTTTTCATGTGACTGAGACAGCATTATTTTCATCCCCTTTCATATCATGTGATGATGAATTTCGGTTTAGCGGGGCTCAGCCAACAAACTCTGTGTTGACTTTTACATCCCTAACTTTTCTTTTTGATTTATAAATGTTAAACTAGACAGTAATAGATTTTGGTGGCTGAGTAAGACTGATTCACTTACTTAGGAAGAGAGGTAAAACTAGATGTCTAAACTGTCTTTTTTACTAACCCAGTAACTATGTTTTACTTTAGGATGTGGGAAAAAGAGAATTTGTAGAAGATGATGATGTAGATGAGAGTGACCTCAGTGACTTTGAGGTGAGCTGTGGGGCAGAGAATGTCTTGTGGGCTGCAGCCAACGGGAGGGGAGAAGAGGAGGGGAAGCAGGGTGGATCCGAACCCAGTGAGCAGATAAACTCGGGGGTCTGTTCTGAGCTGGCCTGGCGGTGAAGGCAGTATGAAGAAACTTTGCCCTTTCCCTGCGTGACCATCTGTTTCCATATACCAGGATATGGATAAACTGGACACGGACAGTGAAGATGACCAGGATGGTGAATCCTCCCATGAAGAAGAAGTTAAGGCCAAAACCAAGGGCAAAGCACCCTTGAAAGGACCTTTGCGGAAAAAGCGGGCCTATGTGGAAATAGAGTATGAGCAGGAGACGGAGCCCATGGCCAAAGCCACATGAGCGCCCTACACACGCTTACCCTGAAACAGTCAACACTTCCAACTGTGCTTTTTTGTGCTACATTTCATACAGTATTTATATTGTTAATATTTATGTCACTTCAGTGGAACAAAAAATCTGGAGTGATTGGGAAAGAGCCTTAAATTGTATTTTTATAACACATGTGCTGTAACAGCTTGAGCCCAAGGAGCCTAACAGATGAGTTCCTGGAGGTGGAGTGACACATCGCTGTAAATATTTCTAAATTACAAGTGCTAAATTTCTCCCTCCAGATTTTTACTTAGAGCTGTCAGTGTGTCAATTGTTTTTTCTTGTTCAGTTTCTCTTTTGAGGATAAACTGGGGGAGACAAAAGTTCCAACTTAGAATATTTAGTTTAAAAAAAAGTACATTTTTTTCCCCATAACTCCATCCACATGATCTGGGATACGCCGGTTTGTCATCTCAGGTGTCACTGCAGGGAGCATCCGCAGGGCCCTGCTGAACTTTCCTGATGCAGCTCGCCACTGTGCTGTCTTCACAGGATAGGGCGATTTTAGCCAGAAGAGCCTGAAACATGGAGCCAAACAGGCATTAGTTTTTGTAAGACCCGTTTCCCCATTGCCTTTACTCGTTTTCCACATAAAAAAATGAGAATGTATGGCACTCGGGAAGAGGGCCCTCACCAGAACAGGTGTTAGTTAAAGCTGCCCCAGGCCTGTAAGTAGTCCCCTGGCTCCGAAGAACCTGCTTCACTCTAGCCAAAGCAACTCAAGTTGAACTGCAGCTGGACAATGGCCCAAACGTAAAGGGCTTCAATGAAACTGAAAACCAGCAAACTATATCTCTACATATTTTGGGGCATGAATTTCTTCTTATGCTCCTTTAATCTTTAGGTTGGAGACTTCTAATTGTGGTAAAACTATTAGTCTTTTAATTACATGTAAATATACATAGATAGCATAAACTCAGGTCTTGAATGAAACTAAAGAATTTCCTGTTGGTGAACTGAGTATATGGAAACTTGGGAGATAGCTCGGCGGGATGAGCATGAGGACCTGAGTCCAATCCCTGTTTTAAAACTTGTGTTGGGCTGGAGAGATGGCTCATGGGTTAAGAGCACTGACTGATCTTCCAGAGGTCCTGAGTTCAATTCCCAGCAACCACATTGTGGCTCCCAACCATCCATAATGAAATCTGGTGCCCTCCTCTGGCCTGCAGACAGAACACTGCATATATAATAAATAAATAAATAAATCTTTTTAAAAAGAACAACTTGTATCAGTGAGAACCTACACCAGCAATCTCAGTGCAGGGCAGGAGGAAACAAGGATGTCATCAGGGTTCACTTGGCCAGCCTGCTTAAAGAGTTCATTGCCAGTGAGAGATCCTGTGTAAACAAGTGGGAGCCCACATTGGTCTTTCCTGTACAAACACATAAGAATATGGGCAAACTTCTAGGAGCTGCCCCTCCCACCATGGAGACATTCCAGTATCTCAGTTACAATATTATTCCTTGGTAGCTTACAGCCTCATTATTTCTTTGGGCTTCGTTGGTTTTAATTCAAAGTCTAGACTAGAAGAAGTCTAAGGTACCTCACTAACACAGTAAGTGCCATGCTAATCTCCAAACAGAACTTTTATAAAATCTTAGTGGCTTTTGCTTCTGAATGCCAGTAACATCTGATCCTCTTTTTGCTCTAAATGGTTTTAAAAGTAGCATTAAAAGAGTTCAGCCTTAGTGCCAAAAATAAGTAGGATAGGGTATTGAACAAACAATCCAAGATTGGAAAGTACTGAGGTAAGGACCTAACACCCTCTACATTCATGTCCAACTCAGCTGGGCATACAGGTAGTAAGTTGCAGTCAGTCACCGGTCTTAATCTAGGAACAACCGACTGAAAATGAGTTGCAGTCTTGCCTTACCTTCACCTGCCCCTGAGAACAGTGGTCTAGGAGAATCAGGCAGTCTGTGGCTTCCTGGAGCAGGGCACTCTTAGTGGCCTCGCTTGTGAGGCTTGTGTCTCTTGCTACATCACATACCAGTTTCAGGAGAGCCTTCAGTAAGACCACAACTCTGCAGGGAATTCTGGAATCAGGAAGAAAGCCTTCATGTTCCGAACTGGAATGTTAAACTTTTAGACTTGGTCCAGATATAGGAAACTAAAGTCAAATGATGCTTGCTTCACAGAGCTGAAAGCAGGGCCAAAGACAGACTACAGATTGTTAGCCTCAATGTTCCTGTTACTTCTACAGCACTGCCTGTGTATACACACTGGTTTGTTCAAGAGCACTTTGTGCCAGTCAGAAAATAGAAACAGGTTCATCTCTGAGTTTCAGAGGAGCCAGGGCTACAAGACCCTGTCTCAAAAGTAACAACAAAAATCAAAAAACCCAATTTTGTTTTCTGCCAAAGCTTGATTCTGGTGAGTGAATTTCCTAAGCATGGGATGAGAATGAGAAGCCAAGATCTCTCCTGTTCAAGGCCCTATATTTTTGAGCAGAGATAGGGAGATGGCCCACAGTAACTTTATTTTTTGGTTTTTCGAGACTGTGTAGCCCTGGCTGTCCTGGATTTGCTTTGTAGACCAGGCTAGGCTCAAACTCAGACAGAGCCACCTGCCTCTGCCTCCTGAGTGCTGGGACTAAAGGTGTGTGCTAGCACACCTGGCCAGTAGTGTGACTTTATCCCTGGGCATTAAGAATAAAGTGAGGCTGCAGGTGGTGGGTAGTATATGTTTCTAATCCCCAAGGTTAGGGCAGAGGCAGGAGGATCTAGAACTTGAGCTTTACTACAGAGCAAAAAGAAATAAGGATGACTGGTAATGCTTAAGAGTCAATATGAGGGGCTGGAGAGATGGCTCAGCGGTTAAGAGCACTGGCTGTTCTTCCAAAGGACCAGGGTTCAAATCCCAGCATCCACATGGCAGTTTACAGCTGTCTGTAGTTGCTGGGCATGGTAGTGCAAGCCTTTAATCCCAGCACTCGGGGGCAGGGAGGCAGGGGCAGGTGGATCTCTGAGTTCAAGATCATTCTGGTCTACAAAGTGAGTTCCAGGATAGCCAGGACTACACAGAGAAACACTGACAAAAAAAAAAAAAAGGGGGGGGGGGGCGGTCAATATGAACTCAGTCATGGGCTCCTTACTTACTCTTAAGTCCAGCCTGTTCTATTAACTGCTCTTCCCTAATCCTTTTGATGAAATGGACACCATATTCATTACATGACTTTCTGTATGATGTGCCATTAAGTTATAGGCTTTACTTTGGCTTAAACTTCAGTGAAAGGCAGAAAATAACATATCCTGTGGAAAAATATTTCTGGAAAGAACTGTGACTAGCAAAAACACTTCCATCCTTCATCTCAGAATTTTGCAGTATCTCCCTATGGCTGTGTTTCTCTTATCTGTTTACTACAGCCTGCTGTTTACCACCTACCATGCTCTGCCTCTGCAGAGATCTACATGCCCCTGACCTAACTTCCCTACACTTTTTCACTTCCCTTTTTCTTGGAATCAATACAAATATAGGATTAGCTGGACTCAATTTCACTTATCTTTTCATCCTCTAAATACTTATAACAGATACTGAATGCTTCAGGAAGTACATAACAGATATGGTCTTCTGTAGTTTAGTGGGGGGATAAAGATAACAGGTGAAGAAATGCAATACACAAATGTGACTAAGACTGTCACTGAGAAGTTTCTTGACTGCTGGTATATTTATAAGGAAGAAAATACACTGCGAAACAGACTATTGGGGCTCTGGGTTTTCTCACTACATTAACCCTTCCTTTTATGTAAACAAGCTCTTAGACTGACTAGACAGTTCACACTGTAGTTGACTCCAGACACCTTCAAACCACATATAGAATGTCTTCTAAGTTAGCAATCTAGTTACTGCTGCTCTTCAAATGCTGAATGATGTGTCTTGAAACACTCCATTCTCAATTAGACTGAGGACCTGTAGGATGAACACAGTTAAATGTGCCTATTGAAGCAACTCGAAGTAGCCCTTCTGGGGTGGAGCAGTGATAAGAACCAAGCCTTGTACATACTAGGCAAGTGCTGTCCTACTTAACAGCACCATCAGCCCTAATTAGCCTTTAGTAATTTGAGAAATTATAATTACAATCTGGAAAGAGACAATCCGTGTGGTGTGTTGAATGAGAATGGACTCCATAGACTCATTTGAATACTTGGTACCCAGTTGGTGGAACTCTTTGGAAAGGACTGGGAGGTGTGGCACTAAGGGTGAGCTTTGAGGTTTTAAAAGCCCATGCTATTTCAGATAGGTCTCTTCCTTCATCCTTTGTGTCTCAAGATGTGAGCTCTAAGCTACTGCCGCATAGTCATACCAGCTTGTTTGCTGACATAATGATCACGGACTCTAGCTCTCTGAAACTGTAAGCCCAAAATAAACTTCCTTCTCTAAATTGCCTTGGTCATGGTATCTTATCACAACAATAGAAAAGTAAGAAAATCGGCAAGGTTTCCCAACTTACGTGACCATAAAATTTGTTGTTTTGTGTGGGTTTTTTGCCTGCCTTCCTCCCTCCTTTCCTTCCTCCCCCTCCCCCCTTCCTTCTTTCTCTTTAGACAGTCTATAGCCCTGGCTGGTCTGACTATATACATGAGGCTGGTCTCAAACCTAGAGAGATCTACCTGCTTTTGCCTCCTGAGTGCTGGAATTAAAGGGTTGCATCACAATGCCCAGGCTTAGAACTTTTAAGAAAGAGAAGTGATTTAATCATGACAGAACCTAGAACTACTAGCTGATGAAAAGGGTTCAAATAGGAACATCTGAAGTAGCTGTATATGCTGGAAATGAAAACGAAAAGGATTCAGATACATTGCAATCCCTGAATATTTTTATCTGAGAAGTTCTGAACAGAAAGTTAGCTGAAACCCTTTTAGCACAGCTGTCCGACTGGATGCTATACCTGGGCCAAGTATACTGCATGACAAGTTTCAGGGTTTCCAGTATCTTCAACCTCGTTTCCTCTTCTGGTCCATCATAAACTTCCAGATAACCAAGGATAACTTGCTCCAGCCTCTTCAAGTGCCGTACAGTTAGGATCCCCAACCTAAAAATAAGAGAAAATGCGATGCTCAGAAGTTGATCATGGCGTATACGACCAGAGCCGAAGCCTAGGCACTCACTTCTTCACAAACGCCGGCAGGTTCCTGGCATAAGTTCTGCGCAAGAGAAGGTGATGTTCTGGCTCCATGTGGTTGAGGATCAGTTGTAGCACCTCGTGACAGTGCACAGTGGCTCGAGCTGTATCTCCCTTCCAGTGCAGAGCTTTCTCTAGGACAGGAAATAAATCTAGAAGGCACAGGAGCACAGCCTAGAGCAAAAGAATGAACAGAAACCACAGTTCATGCATTTGCATTCACAAAACTCCTGACTTTTCTAAGATCTTCATTAATCTGTCCCCAAGACATGTCACAGAATTCTAAAAGATACCCATAACTAACATACAAGGCATATATTATTGCAAACTTTCAAAATTCCTCTCCATAACTGTTTTTACTAGTCCGTGAGATGGAAAGAATGGCCAAGTTCAGGTCTTAACCCAGGTTTTAGGAATCTAGGACTTGTAACCAAGTCTTGTCCCTTAGACTTGGTTACATATGGTAGTTATGGGCACTTTACATGAAACTGCTCCAAAGAGTCTAAGATGGTCCAAACTTCTTTATCTGAAGTTAAGGTGTCTTTAAGTATTCCCATTTAGCACTCTGGGGATCTCAGGCTTTGCTGGGTGTTTGACGATTTAAACAAATCTCCTTTTTCTACCATGTTAATAAGTTTTCCTTGTGAGAATAACTGGATTCTCAGTAACCAAAATATTATAGTCACCGAGATCACAAAAAGAGAAGCAAGGAAGAGCTGCTGGACATGGCGGTGTGCATCTGCCATCCCAGCACTTAGAAGCCAGGGCCACTGCAGGTTCCACGCTAGCCTGGGATAGAGTCAGACCCTGTCACAACCAACAAAACTAGTGGGCAGAAGAGGCTCAGTCTGCACTCGCCTTGCTTGTATGAGGGCTGGGATCCAATTCCAACAGAAGAAAAAACAAGATTCTACTTAAAACTTTCTATAGCTTGTTTCTTCTGACTTTACAGTGTTCTCCTTCCTAAGAAACTGCTTTTTATCTTTCACAGACATCTATCCATCATTCCCACTGCTTCCTAAAGCCTCAAGTTCAGTAGTTGCTTATTGCTGCTGGTCATACAGTATATCTCTTGTAACATAGCTATTGGTGTGTTATACACACACAGAGATATATGTGTGAACTCATATATTTACATTAGTGTCTTCCAAGGACTTTCAAGCCAGAAACACTTTCTGAGTCACTTATTCTTGGAACCTACCGCAGACATAATAGATATCAGTTCATGCTTGTTGGCTGAGAGAGCAACACTAAGTATCTACATACAAGAGATTTCAAATACATGTGTTGATACGGAGCAACACAAAGGAAGAACATTTAACTTAATAAAAACAGGCATACCCCAAGTGACACACGTGCAGATAAAGTCCAGGCTGCCCTGTGGATGCTCAGGAGGGTGGATGGCTGCTTGACACATGATACTCTCAGCTAGGCAGCAGCTTTCAGGAGCCCTTTCTCCAAGGGGCAAACAGCTCTAAACAGCTCCTGGCTACATAACACTACCTCCTATTCACAGCAGAGCCCAGATAGTTAGGAGTAAATCTTACCGTACCTGAATGAGGTGGTGTTCTTGCATGTACAAGTGATTGAAAAGGGCGTGGTACAGAACCTGGGCTCTGTCGTACTGCAGCAAATCAGCAGCTGGCTGCAAACACACAGATGAGGTAAAAGCAGCTTCCCAAGAATGGCAAAATATCAGTAATTTTTAATTAGATATGAGCACACAAAGATTTAGTAAACCCCTCTCTACTTTTGCAAGCATTATAAAAGTTCCATAAAACAAAAGTTTAAGAAAAGTCTCCTTTAGCAACATTTGTACATTTTGGTATGATCTCTTTTGAGTTCTGATATTTCTTGCTAATATATGTAAATATAAATTATATATAATTATGCATACAATTAAATATATATGTATAATTCCTATAGATTTATTTTTGCTTTTTTTCACATTTTTATAACAAAGCATGATCTTTTTTCTTCTAAAATCACCCTTTTGTTACCAATGAGATACTATTTCTCCCAGAAAAAACATTTATGTGGAGAAAAGAAGATAAATGAGTGAATTAAATGACTTAATATGAAAAGAAAGCTACTTATAAAGATATACATACAAAGCAAAACTAGATGAGAAATGAAAACCAGCCATGAGAACTCTGTCTGCCCATTCAGAGCAGGCCAGAGCTGAGGCTGCTTACCACGTTCTTCACAATGTGATGGAGGCATTGCACACCCAGGATTTTATTCTCAACTTGATAATCATCTGAGATGAGCAAAGATGGGGGGAGTATCTTTTCTAGATGCTCGTTCAGCCAGGGCTGAGTGACTTGTTGGAGAGTCCATGAGAAAACATGTTTGATGGCAGGATTGTTCTTCCAGGATTCCCTGAAAGGACACATGAAAACTCACACTATGTAAAATGACACAGCATTAGCAAAGAAAACCAATTCAAGCTTAACAAGACTTTCTTCTTCATTTATCTTCAACAGATTTATATGTATATAATATATATTATATATATGTATATATGGATGTATGTATATCTTCTATACAACTGGATTTTTTCAAATACATTTTATCGTTGAATTAAAATAATTTACATAACTTAGAATATGTGCACTTAGCAATTGCCCAAATTCTGGGTAATATAAGCTTATCCAATGAATAGCAGCCATTCATAATGACAGCTATGTAAAGGACCATTGGGTCAGTGGTGGTCATGTTGGTAGATGATGTAAAATGTGCTGAGAAGGGAGACAGTAAAGGTATCTTACCTCTACAATGTCAAAGAAATAAATAAATCGGTACATGAGCACCAACTTAAAGTTTATAAAAGGAGTTTGAACATCTGACTCAACCTCCTCAAGATAATAACTGCATAATAGGCATATCGTCTTTAGTTACAAATAATAAAACAAGATTCAAGGATGCTATTGTCCTACTCAGAACAGAGACTAGGCACAGTTCTGCCCCTCTGCAATCTAAGCTTTGAAGAAGCTGAGGAAGGAGGATCTCATGGTTGAGACCAACATGAACTACAGAGGGAGTTCAAAACCAGCCTATAAAGTAAGCATGCCTTAAAAAAAAAAAACAAAACGGCATTTGTTTCAAAGCCTTTTAACTCCAAGTTTATTTCATCTCATCCCTCTGGGGATATCTAGTTCGGCTGGTAAGGTGCTTGACTAACATGCACAAAGCCCTGGGCTCAATCCAAGGCAGTGCATACACTAACCATGGTAAGGCATGCCTATGGGCCACACCTGCAATCCTGGCACTTGCCTGTAAGCCCAGCACTTGGAAGCAGGATCAGAAATTCAAGGCCATCATCCTTGGCCACATGAAAGCCTCTCTGAGAGGGATAGAGAGAAGGCTCAGTGGTCAAGAGCACTTGCTACTCCTCCAAAGGCCCCTTTTTTTAGATCCTAGCAACCAAATCAGGTGACTCTGGCCTTCTTACGGATCTGCACTTTCATGCAGACACACATCTAGAAATAATTTAAAATAATAAAATCTCTAAAAAAACAAAGACAAAAAACTGCTTGGGACAGGTGTGATGGCACACACAGAAATCAGAGGCAGACCAACCTCTTAGTTCAATTTCAGCCTGGTCTATATAAAAATGCCAGGCCAGGCGTGGTGGCGCACGACTTTAATCCCAGCACTTGGGAGGCAGAGGCAGGCGGATCTCTGTGAGTTCGAGGCCAACCTGGCCTACAAAGTGAGTCCAGGACAGCCAGAGCTGTTACATACAGAAACCCTGTCTTGAAAAACCAAAAAATAAAAAAATAATAAAAATAATAAAATAAATAAAAATTAAAAAATTCCAGGCCAGCCAAAGCTACATAGTGAGACCCTATCTCAAAAATAAGTAAGTAAATAAGGGGCTGGAGAGGTGGCTCAGCGGTGAAGAGCACTGGCTGCTCTTTCAAAGGACCCGGGTTCAAACCCCAGCACCCACATGGTAGTTCAGAGTTGTAATCGCCAGGTGTGGGGACACAAGCCTTTAATCCCAGCTCTCAGAGGCTGAGGCAGGAGGATCGCTGTGAGTTCCAGGCCAGCTTGGTCTACAAAATGAGTCTAGGACAGCCAGGGCTCTGTTACTCAGAAAAACCTTGTCTCGACAAACCAAAAAGAAAAAAAAATATATACTTGATCCCATAGAAATGAGACTGAATTCCATTTTCAACGGCTACTGAAAGAATTTCCAATTTTCCAAGCCAAGTAGTTCAGTGCAGAAAATGGAGTTTGAAGACTTCAGTTCTAATCTCGAATTTTCTTCTATCTGGTTACCTTATTTCTAGCAAGTCATGCCCAATCTGGGCCTTAGATCTATTATGTCAACATCTGCCTGATACTAGCGGGAAGTGCAGTACTCACTTATTCAAATGGGGTTTAAGGAGCCCCAAGACCACAGCAAATCTCCCTCCATTGTCTTCTTTTTCTCCGCACAGGAACCCGGCCACAGAACTGCACCCAGTAACTCGAAGCAGTAAAGACAGCACCTCGCCAGCCACACGCTGAGATCTTGGACTGGCCCATGGCTGCTCCAATCTGTGTGAGAGGGCAAAAACATACACAGGTCCTGCCACGTGGCGGAGGCCTGTCTTCCATGAAGGGCAGAGGCGAGAACTCTTAGCAGTTTCAACCTTCCTCAACAGCTTAAGAAACAGTAACCCAACTTCTGTTGCCTTCTCAGCCACTTCGGAATGCCCATCGCCTCCATCTACCTTCTCCTTGCGTGGGGCTGCGAACTTCTCCAGGGCTTTCGCCACCTGTCCCAGGGTCTCGGGCATCCCCCGGAGCGGTTCACCACCCCCACGCCCCTCAAATAATGTGTCGCATGCGGAGGCTTCTATTAAAGCACCTAGGTCGTTAAGAACGGCGTTTCTTGCGTTGCCCTGAGCTGGCTCTTGCCGGCTGAGACGGTGCAGAATCTTGGAGAAGGCATGCTCGAGGGTCGGGGGAGAACCCTCTGCGGGCGGGGAGGGTTCTTCGGCGCTGTCAAGCTTCATTCCTAATCGCACCCGGATGGGCTGAGCTCACCGCAGGGACCGAGACCAAATCGGAGAGGGGTCTGGAGTCTCGGAGGGAAGATCGACCCGGGCCTGGGGAGTCCTCCAACGAACAGAATTAAAACCATATGCAGTGAAAAGGCGAACTGTCTTGAGACAAGGATCGAGTTAAGTGGGTGTAAAAAGGGGCCTTGCTATAGTGAGAGCCTCAAACTGCTAACATGTGGACAAATTTGTCTTTCTCAAAACTCACAAACAAACAAACAAAAAAGTCTTAAAGATAACCTACTGAGCCGTGACACCAACAAAGCTCACGGTTACCTACAGCTTTTCCCGTACAGCCCCTATACCCAGCAACTTCCGGCCCCGGGTAACATTCTTGCCGTAAAGTGCACAACTAACCTCCGCCAGTGGAGCCGCAACGCTTCTTTTCACGACTTGCGGCCGAAAAGCAAAAAACAGCCCGGCAGAGCTGGAAAGAGTAAAAGGTGGAGCTATGAAGAACATATTTGCATAATTAAGCGTCCACTCGCTAGTTTTGTTCCTGATTTCATTTGCTAAGCAGAAACAAGATAATACTCACAAAATCTCAGCAACATTTTTTAATTGTATGAGATTTTGTATGTAAAAACTAAATAGATCTGCACTATGTTAGTCACCCTCTCTGTTAAACTAGTGAGACTTACTTGATTCTTCCCCACGTAAGCAAAACACTGATCCTTTTTTTGGTTCATAAGCATGATGATTGGGTTTTCACGCCATTGCGTGATATGTGCCGCCCATTATACCTTGTTACGACGTGGGCACATTACCCGTCTGACATGAACTTAAGAGGATCCACAGATCATGTTATTCTAAGAAGCCGAATATTGTCTTTCTGTTTAAAGTCGGGTTTTAACATGCTGAGGTGTTTGTTTGATGATTTGGGTTCCCGTTTCAAAGGAAGATTGTTTTAGTACTAAGTTACTACTCTTTGCGAGTGAGTGTTTTGTCCACACGCATAATATGTGTGCCTGGTCTCTGTGGAAATCAGAAAAATCTGTCTAATCCTCTAGACTTGAATTTCTGAAAGTTGTTAGTCATGATATGCACTTAACTACTAAACCATATTTCAGCTCCATAGTACACACTATGCAACTAGCCTATCTGTAATGACAGTCTGACTTTTTTTTTTCCTATGTGATTTTTTGCAAAAGAGTAATAGTTCAGATCTTTATGTCTTAATTTTTGTACTAAGAGTCCCCATCTCTTAGGACTGTTGGGAGAACTATTTTTTTAAGTTTAATGTACAGAAATGCTGAGGACAATATTCGATCAGCACAAACTCCTATTGTTATGCAACTGCACCAGCATTAATTTGCATTTCTTCTTTCCAAAGAATTTTGATCATTAGGATCATAATTCAGGACCTCTTTCTTTTGGCTTTCCCTACTTTGACCAAGTGGTGGCACTCCTGATCAATCACTGTTAACCACTTCCAAGGGAACCTTCCCATACAAAGGCCCAAGTGCAGCTTGAGCCCAGTCAATAAGAGGTTATTGTGTCCATTTTGTGTGGGACATTTCTTCTCTGTAATATATGTCCCTTGTGTTCAGTGGATCCAAACATACTCTGGACTTGAGGAACTCTCTTTATTGTAGAGATCTCTTGCTGAGTTTCTGGAGGCCAGAGCCAGCCATGCCTCTGTTACTAGTGCCTGGCACAATTTAGTCAGGCAACAAATATATCCTGAACCCCTATGTCTACACACAAAGGACAGACTGAAATTGATTATGGCCATCCACACAATGGAGCTGCAACTACATAACACAGCTTGGTGCAGCTGCACTGAGCAATCTCTGGGTAATGTGGAATTCTGGGATATATAGATTGGTGAAAAGAGGGTGTGTGTGCAGTGTAGATGCTGTCTTTATTGTAAGAAAGATGGTGGAAAATTCCATGTAAGGGAAAAAAAGAATGAAAGAAATAGGAATGAACGAAAGACCTCTCTATAGATACTTTTATAGTTTTGACTTTGGAAGCATGTGAAACTCTTGCATAATTATTTTTAGGAGAAAATAAATCATGAGTGGTGCCACATGACTATAATACTAACATTTGGGAGGCTAAGGCAGGAAGATCCAGGCCAGCCTGTACTAAATAGTAATGTAGCTCAGTTGGTAGTGTGTTTGCCTAGCATGCACAAAGCAATGGACTAGAAACCCCAGAACCACACGAAACTGAGTGTGGCGGTGTATTCCTGTACTCCTAGCACGGGGGAGGTAGAGGCAGCAGGATCAGAAGTTCAAGGCTAGTCTGGGCTACCTGAGGCCTGATTAAAAATAAATAAACAAAGAATGAATAAATGAATGAATTATGAAGTCACATTCACTAGAATGACTAGAAACAAAAAGACTGAAAATTTTTTGGCAAGGGTTTGGGGAAACTGGGAAATAATATGAAATACCCACATGGTGCCTTCAGTGGTCCAGCTGCCAAGGAACAGTTTGACAGTTTTTCTGAGAACTAAACAGAGTTAACACAGAGTTGAACAGAACTCAACAATTCTGTTCCTAGATATATAGCCAAAATAACTAAATTCATGTAACAATTCAAAGACTTGGACATGAATGTTCAAGCTACAATCTTCTCAGGCAGTGGAATCAGTCCAACAGAAAAGCAGTTACACGCTCTACCTTACAAGCCAAATGTTACCCTTAGGCCCATATCAAAGACTTGATCCCCAGGGTAGTCCTGCTGGAAGATTAGTGAAGCTGTAACTGTGTTGCCAGAACAGATACCTGAAACTATCCTTATAAAGAGGGAAAGATTATTTTGGCTCATGGTGCCAGATGTTCTCTGCCTCTGGGCCTGTGGTGACACAATAGATCATGGTGGGAGATAATAGGAAGAGCTGCACCTGGAAAGAAAGAGAGTCAGAGACAGATAGATACACACACACTCACACACAAGCAGAGGGGCGGGGAATATGACTAGAACCAGAATTTCAATGTCTCCATTACTGCCGGGCTCTGCTGCTCTAAATACTTTCTACTAGGCCTTATTTCTAGAGGTTCTGTCACCTTCCAGTAGTTCCACACGTTAGAGTCTAAGCCCTTAGCACATGGGCCTTTGGAGTTACAGTTCATATCCAAACTAGCCTATGAGGTAAGTGATTCCTCACCCGTGAACTCCCCAGATGATGTGCCACAGGCCCAATGCAACAGTGGCTAATAGATGACATACAAGAATCTGCAAAACCAAGAGACAAACCTTTTTTTCTTCATCAGTTAACTGTCCCAGCTAATTTGTTATGGTGACAAAAACTAACACAGTAAATAAAGTTGTGGTAGACATACACAATAGGATTTTACTTAGCCGTAATTAATGGAAGTTTTGGGGTTGTTCTGGTTTGTTTATTAGAATGAGTAGTGCTGGAAATCAAACCTGTGGCCTTACCCATGCTAAATACATACTAAGCTGTACCCTCAGCTATAAGTGAGATTCGGATGCATACTACAAAATGGATGAACTTTCAAGACATTATGCACAGTAAAATAAGACAGTGCCAAACGCACATGTTATATAATTCTACTGACATGAAATGCCCAGAATGTGCATATCAATAAAGTCACAACATAGACCAGTGTTTGCTGGAGGTGGGAGGGGAAAGTGGAGGATGGCCACTAACAGTTACAAGGTTTCCTTTTAGGATGTGGGTAATGGTAGTGATTGCCCAATCTTGCAAAAATGTAGTGAGCTGTACAACCTAAAATGGAATATTATGGCTTGTACATTAAATTATAGTTAAAAAGTGGTAAGGGCCAGTGAGATGCCTTCATAAGTGTAGAACATGCTGGAACCTGTGTAAAGGTGGAAAGAGAATCAAATGCAAATAATTATATGTAAAGATATGGCCTCTGGACTACAAGGGTAAGTAAGTAGCTTCCAGCTCATACATCAAAAGCCCAAGGACAAAAGCAGACTCTTCAGTGGAACATCTGCACTGGCTAGAGCATTCTCCAGTCATATACATACATACATACATACATACATACATACATACATACATACATACATGTATATATATATATGAATCTACACAGAGTGTTGATTTTTTTAAAAAGTGCTGTCTTACACATGAGGCCCCATATATTAGGTGTATGTATTAGGGATGTGATGCTAAACCAAGTAACACTACTACTGCTAAGCAGTGCACAGACAATGGACAATGCACAAGGTAGTATGGGGCCTCATGGGTAAGACAGCATGTTAAAAAAAAATCAGTGCTCTATGTAGATTCATGTGAAGGGTGAAGGTGCAGCCCGGATTTACAGCACTGGAGATGACCCTGAGGGACACAGTGGACAGGGTTGACGTAAGTGAAGGAGGCTGAGAAGATGGGGTAAGTAAGCCAGGGAAAAGATGATCTCACCTTTTCCAAGTCATGTATATGACATGTTTATGCACTTATCTAAGATATGAGTGCACTCTTGTATAAAGAGATTAAATTTTAGATATTTCGTTTGATGGGAAACAAGACTACAATCTGCACTTGCAGGAAACTCTTAGGTAAACATCCAACAAGACTTCTCAGCTTTTCAAGGAATATCTCATGACAGTTTGGGGCTATGGTAGAACACATTTGTCCTCTAAGCGCTTGAGAGGTTGACAAAAGATGATCAGAAGTTCAAGGCCAACTTTGACTACATTCTGTCACCAAGCATGTCTCCAAAAATAAAAAATAAAAATCTAATGCAAATGCTAAAACCATTTCAGGTGAAAACATCTTCATAAAGGAAAATGAAATGAAAAGAAAGAACAACCTTGTTTCTTTGTTTTACTGATATTAACAACTACAGTGATTGAAGCATGAAGGTGTCTGTTGCCCACCCATGGTTTGAAACAGATTTTGGAACACCATAAGACAACTACTGCAGAATAAATCCTCCAGCCACTCTTGCTTTGAGTTATTTGTCTTTATCTCCAGTTTTAGGGGTTGTGGAACAGTGTGGGTCATAACAGTGGCAACTGTTTTTATTTTAGGAAATCAGAGGAAATTCACACACACCTCAACCAGTTCATATCCTGGCTTCTAATGCAGTTGATTGTAACAAACTAAGTATAAATAACCTATTAAAAACTCCTCCACCCTTTTCAAGATACAAACTACAGACCATCGTGTAGACAAAGAGTTAACTAAGAATAACTGAGGCCACTTTTTGGTCAAAATAAGGAACAAAGAGAACCTAAAATAATCAACAGCATGTGACACTCTTGCAATATTGGACAATAATACCAGGCAAGTGTTGAACAGAGAGCCAGGGTCAATAACTCACAAATTGGAGTCAAAGTTGCACAGAAGGGGACTTCCACCGCCCCTAACTTGGTGGACAGAGCAGAAACAGTGTGTGAGTATCTCCCTACTTGGTCCAGGATGACAAGTCTAGACTGTGTGGGTCTGTCATTGTCTGCACCCATGATAGCCAGAGCTAATCAGTCCTTATAGCAATTACCTCAATTTCTTCTGTGACTCTATTAAAATTCTAGACAAAAAAAAAAAAAAAAAGACTTTTTCCTTTTTTGGAAACCACGCCCTCTATTGGGGATCTCTGTTATTTTCCCTAATTTCTTTTCCTCAATTCCTCTTTTTTTTTTTTTAATGGAATTCTCCTTTAAAAGTTTCCATTTTGCGCCGGGCGGTGGTGGTGCACGCCTTTAATCCCAGTACTTGGGAGGCAGAGGCAGGTGGATCTTTGCGAGTTCGAGGCCAGCCTGGTCTACAAAGTGACTCCAGGACAGCCAGGGCTACACAGAGAAACCCTGTCTCGAAAAAACCAAAAAAAAAAAAAAAAGTTTCCATTTTGCATTTTGTTGACCCACTGCCGTGTCCACACCTTTAATCTTCACTAGTGTAAGAAAAACAAACTCAGAGTCACCATCCCTGGTCGTTACTTGGTTGGTGACTGCCTGGCACACTAGATCCTTGGGTAAAACACAGCTAGGCTGACTGTCCTGTTGTAGTTCAAAAGCCTTTTATCACTAATACCCTTTGTGTTTGTAAAGTTTGTAGAAGCACATCACACTCAGTGCAACGAAACCTTTAAAAAAATTGCTGCTACCTTGAAATAGCTCCCTGAAAAACTAAGGGAGCGGCCATCTTGAAAATAGGGCTAACTCTGCTTTCTTCGCTTCCACGGAAACTGTTATCTTCCAGATAGATACCTTCCATCCTCAAGGCCCCAGGACTGTTTAGCTTCCCTTTTTGTGCCGTGTTTCTTTTTGTGTTGTCTGCAATTAACTTGTTTAGGGTAGGACATAATCTACCAAATGCTTGTCCCTCCAGGGGGGCAGCCCTTGCCGTCTGTTTCTCACTGAGTGCCCACTTCAACCGTCTTCCCTTTGGTTCCTGTTTATCGCGGTTCCCTTTATTGTGCCCAAATGTTCAGTTTCGTTGTGAACATGTTCTCCCTGGTGCTACATTCCTCCCAGTAACTACATTGTTTCTCTGCTCTACAAAATGTCTTAAAAAGGAAAACAGCACACTTTCCCATGGTATAATAATGCACGTGACCTGTTTCCCACCTGTCATTCCCTATCACCAGGGTTCTCTTTAATTAGAGAAAGTTGGCATTTGGATGTGTCTCGCAAATAGTTAAAACTTTACAATGAATTACTTTGTCTTATTTTTCTTTCAGCCTTATCTCCATGCTAGGCAAGTGATTTAACACGTAGCTACGGCCACAGCCATATAATAGTTTTTAAATGCCATTTTAAGAGGTATAACTTAGCAGTAGAGCTCATGGTTAGCATGCACAAGGAAAATAAACAGGGCATTTTGTCCTATAAAGTGTCCAAAAGCTGCACTTAGCAGACTGCTTGTTCTTGTAATTTTTTTAAGTGCTGGGATCAAACTCAGGCCTCACACATGCTACCACTGTGCTATGTCCTCCATCCAATTTCTCTCATTTGGTATCATTTAACTTATTCCTCTAAATCTATCTTTCCTGGTTTGGTGCATAGCTTTTTTGAAAAGTTGATTTTTTTACAAATCTTCCCATGTTCTTTACCCTCCTGGCTCTAACAGAGTCGTCCTGTGTCCTGTGATCATTGCTTAATTTCATTAAGATTACAAAATGGCAATTTTCTAATTTTATTTCCTTTGGCATTCTTTTACTGGGAACCACTCCTTGTGAAGGACTTTCCATCTGCAGCTAGTTATCTGATCACCCTGAATACAACTTGCATAGGGAAAGGCAGGAAAAAAGCTTGATTCTTTCCCTTTATTTACCAATGTTTACAGTAACGAGCATCATGCCCCAGCGGCCTTCAGTCAACACTCATCACTTGCTCATTGCTGTTCCTGTCAGTCTCTTTTGGTCTCAAGGAACTCTGCAGATGTAATGAGTTTTCCCCAAAAGCTATACTCAGGCTGCCCAGACGAGTGCCAATGGGAATCTTTTCATTTTGGCTACTATGTCCCTGTCACATAATCTTGGAATGCTTCCTGGATTTCCAGAAATGGCAAGATTGCATTAGCCATTTCTCCAAAGAGCCCTGGTACTTTTTGAGAGGAATGTTATTTAAAAGCTACAGCTGAGCAATGAAATGCTGTTCTATGGGACTTTCTGCTCATTTACTTTTTTTGGCTTCACTAGTCTTTTTCATGGACACATCTAGGAAATAGTCACTCTTTAGAAAGTAAAAAAAAAAAAAAAAAAAACTAATCCATATTGGTATTTTTACTATGTGTGTGTCTGTGTATGTGTGTGTATGTATATGTGTATATCTGTGTGTCCATGTGTGTGTATGTATGTGTTATGGTGTGCTAGAAATTAAATCCAGGATCTTGTGTTTGATAGGCAACCATCCTACCACTGAATTACCTCCTTAGCTCTTTCAAAGTAATTTGGGTTTTCAGGCTTATGAGTCCTTATAAGGGAGAATTATCTTTCTCTTCAGACAAGGTATCCTGTATCCTAGACTGACTTTGATTTTTCTATGGTGTGGAAGATAACCTTGAACTCTTGGTTGGTCCTCCTGTCTCTACCTCCTAAGTGCTGGGATTGCAGGCATGTACCACCTGCAACTGGTCTTTTCAAAGTTACTCTTATAAGGTATGGTAAGAACGACAGAAATTGAACTGACTGGTCCTGGTTGACAGCAGGTTACATTACTGTACCTTGGTTGTGTTTTTCCTGATTTCTCCAACCCAATGTTTGAAAACATTAATACACAGTTTAGTTTTGTCTGGGGGAGGTGTGACTTTAGCATCGGTGACTACATTTTGATATATTTCTTCGAGTTGAGGCTCCTGTAGTAGCTTAGTCTACAACAAAAGTCCCCGTAACTTGCTTTGCACTTCACAGCTGTGTTTCTCTGTAGAACCCTGAAGAATATAATCACTCTTGATTGAATCCCGGGCCCATCATGCGTACTAGGCAAGGGTTCTACAACAGAGCTCTATTTCCTCCAAACTACTGAAAATTGAATCAAGAGTCTGGTGAATGTCAGCAAGTGCTCTTCCAATCAGCTACACCCCTAGTCACCAGGGGACATTTGACCTCTGACCTTGCTCCTTAAGCTGCCCCTTCTGTGGTGAGAAAGTTCTCCTCTCTCCCTCATCACTGCGGCTCTTTCAGACCCTATGCTTCCTTATGGCGTTGATGGGGCAGTTTGTTGCCTCTTGGTCTTGCTTCCTCTTCCCACTACCCAGTCTTCTCCTCTGAGGTGATTCTGTGATTCTAAGTTTTCGGAACTATGTTCAATGACTACTGCAGACTTCTAGCCCACCAATATTGCCAATTTCAACCCACTTTGCAACCAAGTTCTATTAGTGTCTTCTTCTGTACACCCTGGGAGTGAGCGTAGTATCTCTAAACTGAAATTTGAATCTCCCCTGTAAATGTTTTCTTCACCAAGCTTCTCAAGCCTGCCAAATACTCCTTCTATTTAGCAGAAACCAACCTGAGTTTAATTCCTTCTCTTCACAGATGCAGCCTATCAGGAAATTCTATTGATTTTTATATCCCAAAATATATCTTACATTCTCTTCCTCTTTCTTCTTTTTCTTCCTCTTCCTTTTCCTCTTCTCTTCATCTTCCTTCTCCCCTCCTACTGCTCCTTTTCCTTTTCCTTCTCCTTCTTTTCTTTCTCCAGTGCTATAGATCGAATCCAGGGATTCATCATACTGAAAAATTATTCTACCATTTAAACTACAGCCCCAGTCCCCTTCTCCAGTTTACTACCATCCCTGTCTCATGCCAAGTCCACTTACCTGCACCACTCCAACAGATTTCAGATTGACTTTTTCATTCATGTCCACAATTACATTTCTATTAAAAATTCAAACATGACTGCTAAACTGGGGCAGGGGACTGTTATGTAGGGACACTCCACTCCAGAGGAGTGGGATGGAAGGGATAGTGGGTACAGGGTGGGAGGGCGGGACTGGGAGGGGTGGAAAGAGGAAACTATGATGGAGATGTAACCTGAAGTAATAAATAAATAAATAAATTTTTAAAAATTCAAACAGTATCACTTCTCTGTTTAAGTCTCATTGCCATAATTGAAATTCATTAATATAGCTGCTGAGCCCTACATGGTCTTCCCTGTACCCCTTGGATCTATCTCATCTTGTATCTTTCTTCTCCCTGTCTTGCTATGCTCCAGGTGCATGGAATTTCTTCTTCACTCTAAGCTCTGTTTGGCTTCCAAATTCTTATATCTGTTTTTTTTGCCTGGTCTCCATCTCCTGGCACTCTTCCATTCTTAGATGAAACACCTCCTGCTTATCCTGTCCTCAGCTCAGTTTAGTGTAGATAGATACCACATAGCTGACCATGGTAGTGTATGTGGACATACATGTTTGTTTAATATCCATGTCTCTCAGGTCTCAATACCTTGAGGGGTAGAAATCATTTAGGACTTGGTCTCTAGAACAAAATTTGTATCTATAAGGCACACAGTTATTATGTGCTAGCTGGCAAATACATTTGAAAATTTTGATGGACCAAGATGACACACATTAGACTTCTCTACAAATGGCATAGTCAGAGGACGCCAGCTATTTCCACTGAAGTAGGACGAATCCTGACTAGAGTCTCGTGACACAGCTGTGGCCAGTAAGGAGAACAACGGGATGCATTCATTCAGATGGCTGCTTTGTTGTTTGACTGTTTTGTCTTTTGAGACTGGGTCTTGCTATGGAGTCCTGGCTGGCCTGAAACTCACTATATGCACCAGGTCAGCCACAAACGTGCAACAGTCCTCCTGTCTTTGCCTCCTGACTGTTGAGATTACATACCCAGCTGTGCTTTATGATTTCTTTTTTCCACCCCATGTGCATGAGTGGGAGTGAATGTACATTTACAGGTGTGTGTGTGTGTGTGTGTGTGTGTGTGTGTGTGTGTGTGTTTGTGTGTGTGTGTGTGCATTTGAGTGTATGCATGTGGAGGTCAGAGGGTGACATCACCTTATATGTCGAGGCAGGGTCTCTTACTTGTATCCAGAAATCATGAACTTTGCTAGTTTGCTAACTTTCCCTGTGGGTCTCCTGTCTGTCTGTACCTCCTAAGTGCTGGGATTACCCAGTGTGGTCCACACCCTCCTGGCATTTACACTGGTGCTGAGGACTGAAATTCTGTTCTCCATGCTTGAGTGAGAAGCATTTTACCCATGGGACACCCACCAGTGTCTTACAGTCTCCTTGTTGGTCATGTAGCTCCCTATGACCTCAGATGTGAGATCATAGCTCATAACGGTTCTGACTTTGAGGCTTTAGGTTCATTCTTGCATATGCTCCCCTTAACCACATTCTGAGGCATTTCCTGTCACCTCCATTTATAGAAGAAAAACAATGTGTCCAGCACAATTTAGGACATGACATCACTGGAGTGATAAAGGAATGAAGAAAGGGCAGACAGAGACACTAGAAGAATTGGGTTCAGGTGGGTCCTGCTCATGTCAACTGTGCAGAACCACTCAGGACCTCATTCTGTCCTTACGTATTCACTTGGGTATCCTTGACTCCCCACAGGGGAATATCGGGCTTAGACTGAGGAACTAGGTGGGCATGATGACACGCATCTAAGGTCAGCCTTGGATACACACTGAATTCAAGGCCAGATCTGGGGTACATGAGACACAGCTTCACACACACACTCAATAATATTTCTTTTTTTAAGATGTATTTATTTATTATGTATACAGTGTTCTGTTTGCAGGTATGCCTGCAGGCCAGAGGACACCAGATTTCATTATGGATAGTTGGGAGCCACCATGTGGTTGCTGGGAATTGAACTCAGGACCTCTGGAAGAGCAGTCAGTGTTCTTAACCACTGAGCCATCTCTCCAGCCCTCAGTAATATTTCTTAAAAGGAAAAAAAATTGAGGAGCTAGACTAGGAGCTCCCAGTTAATAAGAGGAAAAACTGGCTTTAAACTCATTCCCTGGATTCCAGTTTTAACTTTGTTTACTCCACTACATCTCATAATGAGGAGAGAGAAATATCCATATTTTCCTGAAACACAGCCACATGTCATCACTGATTCTTGGCAGTGGACTTTTTGTTTATAAAATATTGGGAACTTCGGGGTTGGAGAGATGGCTCAGTTAAGAGCACTTGCTATTCTTCAAGAAGGACCCAAGTTCAGTTCCTAGCACTCATAATGGGTGGCTTACAGCTGCCTGTAAATTTAGCTCCAGGGGCTCAGACAACCTCTCCTGGCCTCTACATTCATAACATAAGTGAACACATACCCATAAATAAAATATTTTTGGGGGGGTGTTTTGAGACAAGGTTTCTCTGTGTAGTAGTCTTGGCTCTCCTGGAACTCTCTTTGTAGACCAGGCTGGCCTCCAACTCACAGAGATCCACCTGCCTCTGCTTTCTGAGTTCTGGGATTAAAGGTGTGTGCCACCATGCCTGGCAATATTTTTTTATTTTAAACTTTATTATTAAAAATAAAATGTTGTGCTGGGTGGCGGTGGTGGCGGCGGCGGCGGCAGCGGTGGCGGCGGCGGTGGCGCACGCCTTTAATCCCAGCACTTGGGAGGCAGAGGCAGGCGGATCTTTGTGAGTTCGAGGCCAGCCTGGTCTACAAAGTGAGTCCAGGACAGCCAGGGCTACACAGAGAAACCTTGTCTCACAAAACCAAATAAATAAATAAAATGTTGTGTCAGGTGGTGGTGGAGCATGCCTTTAATCCCAGCACTCGGGAAGGAGGCTAATCTCTATGAGTTGAAGGCCAGCCTGGTCTACAGAGTGAGTTCCAGGACAGTCATTGCTACACAGAGAAACCATGCCTCAAAAAACAAACAAATAAACAAAAGGTTGCAAAAAAAAAAGCCAGGTGTGGTGGCACACGCCTTTAATCCCAGCACTCGGTAGGCAGAGGCAGGTGGATCTCTGTGAGTTCGAGGGCAGCCTGGTCTACAAACGGAGTCCAGGACAGCCAGGGCTACTATACAAGAAACCTTATCTCAAAAAACAAACAAACAAACAAAAAAACCCCCAAAACAAAAAACACATAGGAAATACCAGACCCTAGAACTATACAATTTAATGAACTTCAATACAGTTGGAATAAAAATATGTAAATAAAATACTGAAAACCAACTGTCTCATGTTTGCTAATGAGGCCGAGGACCACCAGTTCAAGGTTAATGTGCACTACACATAGTGAGATCTTGTCTCTAACAAGCAAATGAGCTAATTTCTGCCTTGAGACCCCAGGATGTTCAAGAAGAGATCATGCACCTTAGGTTGGTCCGATTTCTGACAGCCCCTTACCCTCAAGTACTGGGAGGGAGGGAAGAGCTAGATGTACCCTGGAGTGAAGTCTTCACCCGACTACAACCAGCAGGATGCCTTCTGTGGGAAGGGTGCGTCCAAGATGACACACCCATAGAGTCTGGCAGGGATCAGTGTTTAGTGCATAAGTTCAGAAATACTTGAATCCCACTTTAAATAATACTTTAGGGCTAGGATGTAGGTAGTTCAGTGAGAAGTGCTTCCTAGCATGGCCTAGGTCCTGCCTTTCACTCCCCAGCACTGTGTCTGTTTGTTTGTTTTGGCTTTTTGAGACAGGGTTTCTCTGTGTATCCCTGACTGTCCTGGACTCACTCTGTAGACCAGGCTAGCCTCGAATTCACAGAGACCCACCTGCCTCTGCCTCTCGAGTGCTGGGATTAGAGGTGTGCACCACCACTCCCAGTCCCAGCACTGTTTTTAAAAATATTGCTTTAGGGACTGGAGAGATGGCTCAGTGGTTAAGAGCACTGGCTGCTCTTCCAAAGGACCTGGGTTCACATCCCAGCACACACATGGCAGTTCAAAACAGTCTGTTATGGCTCTGTCTGGTGGCGCACACCTTTAATGCCAGCACTTGGGAGGCAGAGCCAGGCAGATCTCTGTTAGTTCAAGGCCAGCCTGGTGGTCTACAGAGTGAGTTCCAAGATAGCCAGGCTGTTACACAGAGAAACCATGTCTGGGGAAACAATGCTGCTTTAGCTATCAAAAGATTCTATGTAAAATTCCTCTAAATAAGAAAAACTCCTTGGCACATGGAATGCCATTATTCAACTCTATGTGCACAACTTTCCAGACAGGCAAAGCATGTAAATCATTGTCTGGTAATGGAGTCTGTTTTCCATTTGCCTTAGTCTGAATCTGTAACTTTTGACTCTTTGACTTGTACAAACCTGTGGTGAATTTCCTGGATTTCCGTCTTTGCTGACTCGTCAGCACGTAATAAGACTCTGTTCCTTGGCTGGGTGACCAAGTTAGGGACTGCATTTTAAGCATGAGGAAACACAGATTTTTTCCCCTTGTCAGCATTCTTTTTTTTTTTCTCAAAAAGAAAGGGTTGCTCAAAGTAGTGCTTAAAAAATAATCCTAGCTTGCTAAATTTAGGGTGTGGATAAAGTCCAAAGTGAGAATACTCCTATTGGTAATTGTGCAAGAGATGTTAATATGTGCAGCAAGGGAGGTTTTCTTCAACTCCTGATGATCTTTTCCTCCCTCTCTCTCTGACACACAGCATATAATTTAACAAGATATGAAGTTAGCTGGTGACAAGGCAAACTCTTTACAACCATGACTGAATTTTCAATATAAAATGAGGGGATATATATATTATTCACATTATATATAATATGAATAAAGTACATGCTTAATATGTGCTAAGTCCTGGCTTTAATTGTCAGCACTATTAAATAAATAAATAAATAAATGATTTCATATTTGAGTTATTCTTTAAAAAAAAACCTTGGGGTCAGAAATATTCTTCAAAATCAGCAATTTATTCAGATAATTTTGTGGGACTAGGGGGTCAAGTGCAGGGGACTGTGCATGCCAACGGAGCACCTATGGCTCGTCTTTGTTCTCAGCCTGTGAGTTTTTGGTCCAGGATCTCACTCTGTAGCTCAGGTTGACTTCGAAATCCTGATCCTCCTGCATGAGCTTCCCAGAATGGTGGCTTTACAAAGGCATTTTGCCAGCTGGGTGTGGTGGCGCACCCCTTTAATCCCAGCACTCGGGAGCCAGAGGCAGGTGGATCTCTGTGAGTTCAAGGCCAGCCTGGCCTACAAAGTGAGTCCAGGACAGCCAGAGATACACAGAGAAACCCTGTCTCAAAAAATCCAAAAAAAGGCATTTTGCCATGCCTGGCTCACTTACCTTTGTATTTAAGGTATAATGACAAGTGTACCGTTATCTGTGTCATGCTTTGAAATGTATTGAAGATATTTGGAGGGTGGAAGAATATGCGATAAAGTAGATGTGGCAAACAAAGTTCTTGGAATAATTCAAGTGTTCCGCTCTGCAGCCTTTCTGCTGTACAAGGATGACAATGGTAGGTACCACACACAGTTAGACTAGCCTCTACTTCCCAGAAGGACTACAGAGCAGGTGCCAGCCTGGACAGCCATGCAGCCTAGATGTGCTCAGCTTTGGACATGTCAATCAACTCCCCACCTTCCAACCTAGCCCCAGATGACAGGCTGGTGGCAGTATCGAGGTCTTGGCAGCCCAAAGTGAACAAACACAGGATGGGGTAGTGGGTATTGATCCGTGGTCCCTGAATATTTCTACAAGGGACATACTGCAGTTTCAAAGTGAAACGTCCCCCACAGGTTCACATGTTGAACATTTTATCCCCCAGCTCATATTGTTTGAAAAGGTTACAGGCCCTTTAGATTGGGGGGAGGGGGGTTAGCTGGGTGGATGACTAAGGCGGTAGGCCTTGACTTGTTACAGCATGGACCGGCTTCCTGACTGCTGAGCTAATGTAACCAGTTGACCCCCACGTCCACCACCATGGCCTTTCAGCACCATGCCTTCCCTACCAGGATGGACAGCATCTCATCAAGCCATGAGGCAGAATAAATCGTTTCTCCTTTGTGATGCGTCTCGTTAGGTATCTGGTCACAGCAATGAGAACATGATAGAAATACGACAGGATGATGTGCTCCTGTTATCTCAGAAGGGAAATGGGTGTGGCTTAAAGCAAGAGCATCTTGCTAACGGCCACCAGTAGCTTGCTTCTTCTTTGGTCTTTATCCCTCCAGATACAATCAATCCTTCAGTTTCTTGCTGTCTGACATTTTATTTAGTGGGCCTTTAGAGACACACTCTGGGGCCTTGCCCATATAAGTACTCCACAGTCACGGCCATTCCTAAGCCCTCCATAGGAGTTTTAAAAGCCATTTCCGGCTTTCTGTTGACATAAAACCCGAAGTCAAAATAACCCAGCAGAGAGTTAAATGTTGAAAGTAGCAGAGAAAAAGGTCCCTCGGCATGTTGTAGTAACTATTGCATTTTGGATTTGAGTTCCCATAGAGATTTCTTCTGGTCTTATTGGCCTCTTTACATTATATCATTTCTTTAATGTTCCACTCATCACAAATGCTTTTTGTCTTTGAGGATATCAGTACCTTTTTGAGACACATTGCTTATTTACTGAACATTTAGAACTCAGAGACAGCCTCCCTGGGGACCCACACCATCGATTAGGCATAAAGCCTTAGCAATTCCTGTTGGGTTTTTTTTTGTTGTTGTTTGTTTGTTTTATTTTTCCCCATTCATGATAACAGCAACTCATCTGGAGACTCCTAAACTAATATGGTATTCTTAGTAATATTAGAGAATATGCATAGATGAAGAAAAATAGGGAAAAAGAGTAAGGAAAACATGCTACTTTGTAGGAGATTATAACTGAGAAGGCTCAGTAGCCATCTCAAGTGTTTTCCAGTGTTTCTTCATGCTGATGCTGCCGCCCCCCTCCCCAAGCTATTCCTCTACAGAGCACAGATGATGTCTCAATGAGCTGTCACATAGGCAAAGAATCAAAGCGCAAAGGTGACATTTGATGCCTTCTCATTGGAAAGGAAACAGACATGGCTTCTACGTTCTTAGATTGGATCAGTTGTAATCCAATGCTATTAAATGGGATAACAAGCATCTTAGTATGTTCCATGAACTTGTATAACAGGTTCTTGTCTCCATCCTGATCATATTTGTCCCTCTGATCCTGTGCACATGGCTTCAATAGGAGACTAAGCTTCGAGGCTTCGAGTGACAAGGTCAAGGGCAGGAGAGATGTTAGTCTGATGCTCCAAGAGATAGGAGACAGTGGGATGGAGGATAGACATTGGATAAGGGGAAACCATGACAAAACTGAGGAATAAAAGACTCTAGTGAAAGTATGGAAAGCTCTGGTTGACTGGGAAATATCAGGGGGAAATGTGGCGTCTCTCTCTCCCTCCCTCCCTCCCTCCATAACCCTAGCTAACCTGTAACTCACTATGTAAGCTAGACCAGGCTGGCCTTGAATTCACAGATCCACCTGTCTCTGCCTCCCAGGTGTTGGGATTAAAGGTATGTGCCACCATGCTGGGCCTAAGGTGGCACACTTCTAAACTCAACCATTGTCACTGTCCCAATCTACCACTGCATTTCAAATTCTGCCCTCAGGGAGTTCTCAACTCCTCACTTCGGTTACCCATGTTGCAAGTGGCAATTCTATTTAAGACATAAGTCATTCATTATGGAATCAAAACAAACACAAAAGACCCCAAATTAAGTAAGCAAACAAATAAATAAAAACCATAAATTGCAAGACCCTGCCCTGTTCCTAATAATGGCTAAGATGCAGATCACTGGACTATGAGGATTTTTGTCTTCCCTGGCTGCATCAGGCTCCACAGCCTCTGGTACTTGAAGAGTCTTTAGCATCATTTGCTTTCAAAGCTGACACTGAACATGGATCCACTCTCTGGGGTTGTGCCTTGACAATTATTCAACCACTGTTTATTTTTAGCATCCTAATCCTAAATTCAGTATATTCAGAAAAGCAAGCAAAATGTCTTTTTTTTGGGGGGTAGGGTGGGGAACAAAAAGCCCTTCGTTACTGAAGCTGGTATGTATGGTTACAACATAACTTCCTTTGATCCTTTTCCCTTTTAGTCAGGGTATAAATTCTTGCAGCTGCCTGTGGCTATGTAGGACCCAGAGGAGGGAATAATAAGCTTAGTGCTCAGATGGCTTTTAGTGTTTTTTTTTTTTAAGGTTTATGTACATAAACTTCAGGGTGCTTACTGCATTGAACCCTATGATCCTGGCTTCCATACAGTATTAATTGTCCCATTACTACTCTCAGGAGAGGGCGTCATGTCCTGGCATATGCTTTGGTTGCTGCTGTCAGCTGAGGAAAAGGTCTCTACCATATGAGCTTGCCGACCCAAGCATGGTACTCACACCATTTCCCCTGAGGTAAGGACTTGTCAAGTGGCCAAGCCAGGTAGCAGGTGTTCTAGAAAGGCTGAACTAAGTCACCAACGACTGTGAATTGGAGACATACTATCTGTGCTCAGTTGTCGCCGAGTTAGCTGATCACAGTATTTTCGCTTCTGTGTAGTCTGTAATGCCTACTACCATAGTTCAACGTAACTGAATGGAAGCACTGGGAATAAGTTATTTTCCCAAGCCATATATAATGTTGCTTGCCTTTAATCCCAGCATCGTTACACAGAGAACCTGCCTCAAAAAAAAATGTATTTCCTTTTGTATCATTTTGACTTTGTGATACTGATTTGAAATCTGTGAAATGGGCATTTCATTGCTAATATTTCCATTAGGATGCTAATACTGATGAATTCTCCCAAAAGCAAGGAGAGATGGTGAGTCAGGAGATGCAAAGCCAACCTGATTTTCTTTCCCACCATATTCCAGCAATGCATCCATCCATGGCAGGAACTAGATGTGAGGCTGAAATGGGCTGAGAACATACATCCTATTCCTCAATATTTACAGACCCACAGTGCTATAAGAGGGTGTGGTGACCTAGTGGAGAGAGATCGGGTCCTCTAAGGCTAGCAACAGCAAGCAGAGGTTAGTGTGAAGAGTAAGGCACCTTCACAAAGAGGACCCTATTGTCAGGTACCTGGATACACATTGGTATTGTCCTGTCTCCAAAACACAATTCAGGGGTAACAAGGCACCATACCTACTCTAAGTACCTGGTACCTGATGGATACCTGACCTGCTCCCGAACAGCTGATATCAACGCATTCTCCCAGGCTCAACAAACGGCTTTCCTGAGCTCAGCACCCAAGACATATTGCCTCCTTGCCTGGCACTGACCTGCGCTACTAAAGGGTCTAGCTACTTTATGCTAAGACAGGCGCTCCCAAAAGCATCCCGTTTTTGTATGTGCTCACTGCCGATGCAGCAGCCCCTTGGGAACCTGGCACCACTAAGCTGGAGGATGTAGGTAGGAGACCAGGATGCCCACAAGCACGTACGTTGCTGCCATGTAGAATTCTAGATGGGTGCAGGAGGATAGGAGGAGCCAGGGAGGGACTGTTCCTGACACAGTGAAGAGATGGGGCAGCGGGGCAGCTACCTGGCCCTCTGAGGTCACAAGGTCACCAGCTGACAATCAGCTTCCAGGTAAAATCCTAGCAGTTTCAAGTCTTAGTTGGTGAATACTGTACTTGAAGACACTGACCTTTTTTTTTTTTAACCATTTCTAAGACTTCTGATGAATGGTCCCTGGCTTCTATCAGATCTTATTTCACATGGGTGTTCAACAGGTAGCCCTTCCCCCACCCCTTCTCATTGCTGGAAACTGAACCCAGGTCCTTAAGCATGTTAACCATGCATTCTTACCAAGTTAACATGCCCAGCCCTCAATTTTTGTTAAGTATTAGAAACAGAAGTGACTGTTACCTCTCCTAGCCCAGGGCACAACCACGCGCAAGAATTTGATTAGAGAAACATGTTAAATTTAATTTTCTTTAAATACATAATTTTTTCCCTCTCTCAGCCACTTGGGGGAGGAAGGGGAGACCCTACTCCCTCCATCCTGGGAGGCTGCATGTGTAAAGCCTGAGATGGTGAAGATGAAGTATAAAAATACTATTTACAGGGGGGAAGCAGACATCTGTTACTACTATAACCTCCCGACACCCCCATTCCAGGGCCCTTTTTGCTTCTAAAAAAAAAAAAAAAAACCCTGGAGATGGGCTGAGGATTGGAGCCCCTTCCTATAGAACGGGGTCTCTCAAAACCAACAAGGCATAGGAAGCTCTGAGATTAACCAGGGTCAGGGGGAGAATGAATAGCACCTCAGGTCCTAACAGGGGAGGGTTGGCCCCATCACCCTGCCGTTGGCCAGGATGAGGCTGGCCTGTTTCCAACATCCCATGTAAACATTGACTTTTCCCTTTTCTAGGTCCCTGCCTTCCTTAGTTTTCACACGGAGCCTTTCATCTTGGTTTCTTGATCTTTTCTTCTTCCCTCCCTTCAAACAATCCCATGGAAGGTTCTGGCAGGAATGAGGGATGTGAGTAGGGCAGAGCCACCTCATCCTTTCAAGATCTGAGTCATTTGTTCTCCAAAGGGAAGTGCCCATGTTCAAAGTCACAGGGTTGACTCCTTTCCAGGTCAAGGATGAGGCAGGCGGATAGTCAGTCCAGTACCAAGATAGAGTAGTCTGCCTGGATGCGGCCGCTGGAAGCGGGTAACAGGGCTAGAAGGTCTGGGAGGCAGAGTCTGGGCATGTCTGGTTCTGGTCCGGCAATGCTGGTGGAAGCCCAGCCCTGTCAGCCCTGCCTTTAGATGAGTGTGAATGTCAACCACCCAAAAGTCATCGTGTTCACTGTGTGGAGGAGCTCAGGTACCCAGAAGGTTGGCAGTCTTCTCTGGTGTCATGTGCAAGGAGTGCTCACACCAGCTCATCCAACAGGATCCCAATGCTCTGTGAGGTCTCTGTGGGGCCAGCAATGGGCTTGTTGCACATGGGGCAGACACAGCGCACTTCCAGCCACTTCACCAGACACCTGTGAACAAGGGGGCTGTTATCTCTGAGACGACACTCCAGATGGCTCCGGCTGTCTCTGGGTCCAGCTGCTTCTGAGAACAAAGTTCCCCTGTGCCTGCTCTGAGCTAACCCCTCTAGCATGCTGAACCCGGAGCAGCACTGCTGAACGTACTGACAGGGACTGGAAGGTCCTTGAAGATGCTCCCTAGTTATTCCTCCTCTACTAGACCACCCCCACCCACATTCCCACATACTTGCGGTGAAAGGCATGCTGGCATGGAAGTACGCCTAGCTCATCCTTTCCCTTGAAGTCTTCCAGACAAACTGCACAGGTCTGCTATGGAGAGAGGGAGAGAGAGAGAGAGAGAAAGAGGGAGATATGTCAGCCATCTCTTGTGTTAGCTAGACCAAGTTGAGCCATATTTATAAGACTGCACTGATAAGATTGCTTAAACGGGGGAAAAAAATCAACCAAATGAAGAAATTATAAACATAGCTACCCACCCACCCCCCCCAAGCACTAGCCACTTTGCCTCAAGTGTTTATCCCAATATGAAAACATGGGCTGGGGTGCGGGTCAGTGGCAGTTTGTGTTTATTGTCTGTAAGATACCGAATTGGAACTCCTGCACCTCAACCAAAACCACTCAAGAGTGCACAGCAATTTGTGCCGTATAGTGATAAAGGGGCCCTTCAGAGAGGAAACACGAGCTCTCGCTGCTAAAAAATCCTGGTTTTATTTTCGGTTTTGGTTTTTTTTGGGGGACAGACTCTCACACAGCCCAAGCTGGTCACAAACTCACTGCATAACCAAGGCAGCCCCTTGAGTTTCTGATCTTCCAGCTTCCAAGTGTTGGGACCATTTATGCTACCACATCCCAACTCATTGTTGAGAGGCATGCCAATTCTTCCCCCAAAATGCACTGCTTCCTCATGCTACCGCCATCTAACAATTCATAATGTGATCAAATCTCCACAGTACTCCTTAGACATGGATGCCTATTATTCCATGTCACGGATAACTCCTCAGGTATTCAAATTATTATTTTTCAGCTAAGGAGAGTGGATTTTGTTCATGGTGCCTACTTGGTGGGTGCAGGCTTCTCTCATAAATCCTACGCCTCTCTCATCCCCAGAGATGGTTGTCCCTGTTTCCAATGTTCAACAGCTACCCATGGCTGATGGTTCCCAGATGGGAGGGTATAGACTCAGAACATCCCTCTTAATACACTACTTTCTAACTGACAGTGTTGGTCTCAAATAATTTTGTACTTCCTCATCTATAGTGTGGGCTACAGTAATAAAAAGTGAGATGGTAGGGAAGATGTAATTGATATTCTTGGTTGTCAACATGACTATATTTTGAATGTACTAAAACCCAATGGCTGGCTGGGTACCCTTGAGATTCTTTCTACTTTTGTTGTTGTTGTTTTGGGCTTTTCTTGTTTCTGGTTTTTTAGATAGGTTTCTCTTTGTAGTCCTGAAACTCACTCTGTAGAGTAGGCTGGCCTTGAGCTCAGAGATCCACCTGCCTCTGCCTCCTGAGTGCTGGGATTACATGCGCCACCATGCCTAGCTAGAGCCTACTTCTTTGGGATTCCAGTGCATACTGAAGACTAGTTGAGACATCCAGCCTCATGAACGGAAGAACTACTGGATCCTTGGACCTTCTTTTGGTAGGCAGCCATTGTTGGACTGGATGGAACACAGCCTGTAAGCAATTCTAGTAAATCCCTTATGTGTATTCATTCTATAAGTTCTATTCCTAGAGAACTCTGACTAGTACAGACATATGTTATTACGTTCTTTAACTGAATGACATTTATCCCTATTTACAAAACTCTAAGATCTCAGCTGATTTACTGGAAAAGGCTTAGGAGACCCCTGAACTTTTTTTTTTTAAGAAGTTGAGGTATAGTGGCAATATGAAAAACAAGAGTAAAATGAGACCATGTCTAGGAAGTCTCATGTTTGGAGATGCTGGAATTCTATTCATTTTCAGACAACCACAATTGGCTCATTTCCCAGTGAGGAACGTCTGTGGTCCCGTGATGGACGCTCTGGGGGATGAGTTAGGTAACCTCAAAGGGTGAGGGGACTGGTCAGGAAATGTTCCTGTACTAGCTGGTTTTGTGTCATCCTGACAAGCTAGAGTTGGAAAGGTAGGAGCCTCAGTTGAGGAAATGCCTCCATGAGTGATCAAGCGAGGAGGGCCCATCCCATTGTGGACTGTGCCATCCTGAGGCTAGAGGTCTTGGGTTCTGTAAGTAGGCTGAGCAAGTCATGGGGAGCAAGCCAGTAAGCAGCACCCTTCCATGCCATCTGCATCAGCTTCTGCCTCAGCAATGTGAAAATGTAAGCTGAATAAATCCTTTCTTTGCCAACTTACTTTTTGGTCATGGTGGGGTTTTTTTGTTTGTTTATTTGGTTGGTTGGTTTATTTCTCTGTGTAACAGAGTCCTGGCTGTCCTGGACTCACTTTGTAGACCAGGCTGGCCTTGAACTCAGAGATCCACCTGCCTCTGGCTCCCGAGTGCTGGCATTAAAGAGGTATGCCACCACACCTGGTGATCACATGGTGTTTTATTGTAGCAATAATAACCCTAAGACAGGCCCATTAAAAGGGGGGGAGATGGAGTGATGTAATTACATTTTAGTTAAAACAACAGAAAGATCAAAGTTGGGACCTATGGAATTGGCCTTATTGGGGTGGGGGATGAAGGGGAGAGGCAGGCCCAAACCACTGCAAGGGATACAAGTCACTGATCTCTTAGGACAATGTAATAAATACATAAATAAAAGGACCTAGTTTTCTAGGACCAGAGCACAGGTACCAGATATAGGGAAAGTTGGGAGCACACTACCTATGGCACAGAGCCTGTGACACCCTCAGATTCTACACAGCATACTCCCAATGGTGTAGAGCCTGTGACCACACTTACAGATTCTGCATGGCACACTGTCTATGGTACAGAGCCTGTCACACTGATTCTGCAAAATCCCTGTTCCCACTTAGGGAGATTTTTTTGTGGCCCCTTTGTTCTGACTCTAGACAAAAATGCATTACCTGCTGGGATGAATTCTTTCTGTTTGGACACAGGGTATCTGAGGGCAGGGACTAAAGAGTCTGAAAAAGGTCCAAGCGAAGACCCGGAGAAGGATGCTCTAAGCAGGATCTTTTCCAAACATTATCCCAATGTACTTACCCCATAGAGCTGTAGCTTCTTAGCATCACCTTTAAGTACCACCTAAGGAGGAAAAGAGGCAGTTATGTCTGCAGGATCACCCAGTGATATGTCCCTCCCTCCATCCCCCTTTCTCTCTCTCTCTCTCCATGAAGGTGGAAACCCAACCTGAGAACAGTGACAGTGGGGGTGGGGGGGGTGGGTGCAGGGCTGGGGAGGGGGCAGCTTCTGGGATGCCATTGAGGCCAGGGAGTATAGAACTATGGACTTGGGCTTGCTCTCCCTATCAGGGCAAATAGTGAAGGAGGAAGTTTAATGCAAAGAGGTGGTACTTTACCTCCTTGTAGCCATATCGCTCGCTCTGTGCCTGGTTCCGGAGTTTACTAGGTAGAGAAAGAAACACAAGAGGGCAGATTACCACGGTGTTTTTGGTAAACAAGACAATGACAGGATATGAGCTGGGCTGGCTGCTTGGATATTCTTCTGGAGGTGAGAAGGGCACTTGTTTCATAGACACCAATTGGACATTGTTCAGATGTGTCCAGGCCACCCAGAGTTGACAAGAATTAGAATTTATGACCAGATGCCAGCCACATTCTGGGTTGTTCTCCAACAGGGCATCCTAGATGGCTTATCTACTTTCATTCCCCTTTGCCAGTAGGTAAATTCCTCCAGATATCTAGACTACATCGATCAACAGTAGGCTTACTGTGGGTGGAGGGAGTTAAGATATTTTAACTTTTTGGCTGTACAAAGCCACTCTCAATAGCCAAAACACAATGTGTTGCTACTCACAGCAATGGCATAACAAATCCTCCATCCAGCCTATGTTATGTGTCCCTTGGAGACAGACATTGTCTCACTGAATCCAAACAACTCTAGGAGGGAGAGACTTACCAATTTGTAGATGAGAAAAATGAACCCCAAAGAAGTTAAGCAATTTGCCCAAACTTTATAATGCTGATGGGGTGCAGTTCTTGGGTAAAAAATCAGTCTGTGTGATTACAGAGCCTGCCCCCTTTACCACAGAACAAGATCTCTGCCAACCCCACACTTCCGTAAGTAGGTGGATTACATCCAAATCCTGAGTTCTTTTGTTTTGTTTTGTTTTGGTTTTTCGAGACAGGGTTTCTCTGAATATCTCTGGCTGTCCTGGACTCGCTTTGTAGAACAGGCTGGCCTCGAACTCACAAAGATCCGCCTGCCTCTGCCTCCCAAGTGCTGGGATTAAAGGCGTGCGCCACCACCGCCCGGCCAAATCCTGAGTTCTTATTTCATCTTGAGATACACTGCATGCTTTACTAAGCTCGTGACCTACTGTGCAGGTGGCCAGAACCATAATTACACATTGATTCTGTGTCGCCTTACATTAGTGGGGGAAATCTTTCCTGTGAGTGCTACTTACAGCTTTTCAATCTTGCTATGTAGCTCAGACTGACTTCAAATTTATGATCTTTGTGAAGGACTAGGGGAATCACAGGCAGGTGCTACTGTACTGTGCCCAGCTGCAGGTAAATATAGATACCTCCAATATATGGTAATAGAACTGTCTCTCACCTTTCTGTTGTTGTTGTTGGGTGCTAGGAATTAGCCCAGTGCCTCAAATATGCTACAATGATCAGTTTAGATTGATTAAGAAATTGTAGATTAAGTAAAGAATATCTCAGCGTGTGTCTGTGACGACATTTCTAGACACAATATCATGATGAGAGTTTTGACTTGGTTTCTCCATGGATTCATGGTACGATGGCATTAGAGAAAGTTGTAGAAAGAGGACTCTTACCTGGCCCCATCTTTTTCTCTTTCTGACTCTTGTCCATTAAGAATTGATGAAAAGCTTATGTCACATGCTTCCGCCACCATATATTTCTGCTCAAGCATCTGAGACTAAGTGGCCATGGATGACACTCCCCAAAATCACCAATCAAAACATATAAGGAGCTGGGCACAGGTGCACACCTTTTTTTTTTTTTTTTTTTGGTTTATTGAGACAGGGTTTCTCTGTGTAACAGCTCTGACTATCCTGGACTCACTTTGTAGACTAGGATGGCCTTGAACTCACAGTGATCCACCTGCCTCTGTCTCCCAAGTACTGGGATTAAAGGTGTGCGCCACCATGCCCAGCTAGGCATACACCTTTAATCCCAGCACTTGGGAGGCAGAGGCAGAGATGGGTGGAACTCTGTGAGTTCAAGGATAGTCAGAACTACACAGAAAACCCTGTCTGTGAAAAAAAAAATCTATAAATGTACAAAAACATGTATTTCATGACCTGAAACTTCAGGGATGGGGTGAGACTCAGTGGTAGAGTGTTTTCTTCCTTTGTATTAAATCCTGGGTTTGATCCCCAGCACTAAAAATGAAATTTAAAAAAAATCAAATTTTAAAAAATGTCTTTGGCATAGTTTTATGTATCATCCATGACTATCTTTGGAATTGGTTGCGATGGCACAATAGAATCACTAGGTGGTTGTGATTAAAAAGATCGCTGGCCTGAGTTAAAAACACAGAACACCTCATTTCAGTGGCTGAAGTTCCTCCTGGGGTGGTGAAGAAGCAGAAGTCATAACCAAGCCTCTGGTGGGTCAGGACAGATAAGATCTGGCTACCAGCCTCCTCCATCCTTCCTGACAGGAAGTCACGTGGCCTGGCGAGGTTGAATGTTCCTGGAGCCTCTGGGAAAGTCCCAGCTAAGTGGACTCCTGCCAGGGCTTAGGGCTGAGGTGGACCTGTCATTGCCACCTCCCTAGCATGTACTTTCTGTTCACTTTTAGGCCTGGACTAACCAGAGATTCCCAACTGTCCCATCCTTAATATGCAGAACTCTGGTCCTGAAAAAGGTTTTCATGTATAATGGAAGTGTCTTTTTTACATCCTGCAAAGGAGATAGGCAAGGAAGGGTGTATCAGAAGCACATGTGAGCTGTTATCTGATCAGACTGTTTACTGTGTGTGGTTTTTCTTTAGAAAAAGAAAACTTTCATTTTCCTTCCTGTTTATGAGAGTCTCGTGTAATCCAGGCTAGTCTCAAACTGGCTATGTAGCCAAGGATGACCTTGAGCTTCTGATCTTCCTTCCTCGACCCCTGAGATGCTAGGATTATGAGACCTATATGCATGCTCTAGCCTCGGGGCATGTGCACACCTGAGCTCATTCTGTCCCCACCCTCTAGGACTAAGGACCAAATGCTTGCTGGACAAACTCAGTCACAGAGCTGCATTCCAACCCCGTCTGGGGGGAGAAGTTTAAATGAGAATGCCACACATTTTTTTTTTTAAAGGTTCAACTGCCTAACCAATAATATACTTGTGGTGTGTGCGTGCGCATGCGTGCGTGCGCTTTTGTGACCACTGGGTCCTAGTGTCTGATGTCCTCTCAGGTATGGTGTATGGCAGGCTCCCTTTACTACTGGGATCCAGAACTCTCAAAGCTCCATCTTTATCCTTTGTGAACATTTCAGCTCAGGAAGGATTAGGTCATGAGGAGATGGAGCTCAAAGGGTTGCAAAGAAAACAGCAAACAGGAGACCCTAGGCTGTCCCAGATGGGATGGGAGAGCCACGAACGCTGGACAGGTGGCCTTCTCAGCTGTCGGCTGAGCAAAGCAACTAAAAATACCAAGATTTCAATGAGACCATTGCAAGCCACTGCCAGCAGGCTCTCCCTTCCCTCTTTTCCCTTTTAGAACAAACAATGCAGCCAGCTCCTGAAAATAATTGTTCCTTTCCTGTCTATTTGTATTCCACTGACCCCTCCATCCTGTGTAAGCAGAGGTCAATTCTGAGGGGAAAGAGGAGAAACAAGGAGCAGCTGGCAGTTGAGGCATCCTTGGCTCATGAGCACACTGTTTCAGGAGTGGCAGTCATGAGTCTATTTTGGCTGAGGTGGAAACTGAGAAGCAAGGAGAGGAAGTAGCTTGTGTGTCTTTCTATAAATAGACACATCTATGACATGCCAGTGAGCCTTTGGAACCATGAGACCCAGGGGTCAGCTGGCTCTGGACAGGCTACAGGACACAGGGTGGGGTAATAAAGGAGCAGAATACTGCAGAAAGGACAGATGGCACAGTGCTGCACCTCAGTGGGGACAGCTTTTAGTACCATGTGGTCACTACACTCTGTTCTTCTGCTACAACCAAAACAAAACCAATCAGTAACAGACAGAGCCACAGTATGTCTCTCCTGTGGGACCTTGGCACCCAGCTGAAAGGGGGTATCCATGGAGGTCTCATCAGATCTACTTCCCAAGCAAAACACATAACAAACATAGGTGACAGTATGAAAGGTGGAGTTGTCAGATTAGCCCACCTCAGCATCTCCCTGGAGGTACGACCTTGAACAAATCCTTAACTGTTGGGACATAAAGGTCTTCTTCATTTATGCAGTTCATTAACCCTGCACTGGAAGGTTGTTCATAGAACTGAATGAGCTAAATGGTTTACCACAGTGGCTGGCACAAGAAAGCCCTCAGCACAGACTAGCCCCAAACCTTAGGTCATGCCTATTAATGGCAAATTAGGTAACGAACCTCAGTCATCTACTTGTTGGTCAGAATGTTGGCCTTTGGGTTTTGTTCATCATCTTTGGTCTTTGGTGTGTGTGTGTGTGTGTAGAAAGGAAACAAATAGAGAAATAGAATTAGTTTTATACATTTCTATCAGCCATATCCTAAATAAATCTGATATTTGAGCATGTATTCCTTTACACTTCAGGAGAATTGAATTACTTGGGTGATAAAAAGGATTGAGGGAAAAGATCAATGAATAAGAACAGTTTGGGGAGGGAAATCATGAGGGTTATAAAGCAAGAAAGAGTACATTCACTACATCCACGTCTACATCCACTCCGACTTATTAGTTAAATGAGAATTTTATACTAATAATTATATCAGAGAAAAAAAATAAAGCACTATTTTCTCTGTACACTTAGGTGGAGAAATTCAAGTTTTAAAGACCTTCTTGGGAAGGTTCTGAAGAGCCTCACCATAGCCACAGGCTGGGAAAGCAATGCTTGTCTCCTATAAAAAGTATTGTATCCCAGATAGAAACTATCCCTCAGCAAGGAAGAACCAAGACTCCTTTCACTTAATCTTCTAAATTGACTTGACTAGGTCCCAGGCCATGCCTTCCTAGGCATTTAGTTATGTGTGTGGCAGGGAAGGGGCCATCGGGGCAGTGGTGGTGCACACTTTAATCCCAGCACTTGGGAGGTTCGAGGCCAGCCTGATATACAGAGTGAGTTCGAGGACAGCCAGGGCTGTTACACAGAGAAACTCTGTCTTGAAAAACCAAAAGCCAAACCAAACCAAAACTAAAAGACTCCAAAGATTATTAACATGTTCTGTTGGCCAAAGATATCCTACTCTCCTACATACAGGGCAGACCCATTGGACAAAGAACCACCAGAACCAACAGAATACCCCACTACAACTCTGGTTTCTGCTTTAAATACCAACCATGTCCAATGCTTTTTCCTCCATGTGCATGTCTACACATAATATGTTCCTATGTATACAAGCACGCGTGTGTATGACTGATATTGGCAGTCTTTCTCAGTGGCACTCCACCTTATTCACTGAGGCAGCTTCATTTTCTTGAATTCAGAGCTCACTGATCTGCTAGTCTCAGCCACCTTGCTCCAGGGATCCATACCATCTCCACTTTCCAGGGCTGGCATTACCTCAGGCCACCATGCTTACGAGCTTGCTAACTTCAGCAGTGGGAGAGCTGGCAATTTCACAGGAGGGCAATAAGGACTGGTGTCTACTGACCTCTCCCTAGCTGTGAGTAGGAAGCACATGCACATGCCAGCTTTATTTTTCAACCAGCACTCATCGTAGGCAACCTTAGAATAACTGGCTAAGAAGTCCAGCACTTCCCTGCAGCTCACCTACTCTGGGAGAACTTGCTAGGCTGAGAGAAACAGAAACCCCAGACTTCAGGGGTCCAGAGAAGCGTGGGCTAAGGTACATCCTCCCACAGGAGGCTCCAGCACAAGGCTCTGATGTGTGTGGGGGTGGGCGCATGGGCGGCGGTTGTCTTGTTCAATATCCTCTATGCCCGAGTCTCTTTCCTTCTTGATTTCCCTCCCCGGAGCAGCCAGCAAACAACTAACCTGATGAAGTAGCAGCAAAAGATGAGGCTGAGCATGAAGACGAAGATACCGGTGCCAAAGATGACCATGTAGATGTTCAGGGGAAGGTCCTGGAAACTGATAGGTGGCATTGAGCAGGACTTGTTGGTACTAACCAGTCCCAGGCCACAGAAACACCCTGCAAAGCAAGAGGTAAATAATGCTAATGTTAGACACCTAGCTGCTGCCCCCCCCCCACATTGTGTTAGTAGGAACCTCAGGCTCTGGCTTGAAGCTGATATCCCAGCACTAACTACTAACTACACGGCCCTGAGTAAATTACTTAGCCAATCTTCGAAATGGACTGTTATGCAAAGCACTTTAAGTGGATTAAGGATTTAGAACCCGCAGGGCAGTGGTGGCTCACACCCTTAACCCGAGCACTTGGGAGGCAGAGACAGGCAGATCTCTGTGCGGTTGAGGCCAAGTTGGTCTACAGAGTGAGTTCCAGGACAGCCAGTGCTACATGGAGAAATCCTGCCTTGAAAGAAGGGGGGGGGTAGAAAATTTAGAAGCTGCAGGGGGGTAGTGGTGGCTCGCTCCTTTAATCCCAGGCAGTAGCAGGTAGATCTCTGAGTTGGAGGCAGGTCTGGTCTACAGAATGAGTTCCAGGACAGCCAGGGCTACACAGAGAAACTCTGTCTTGAAAAACAAAGAATCTGTGCAAGGACAGAAAACAGATAAAGAAAACAATAACAGCTGGGTGGTGGTGGCTCATGCCTTTAATTCCAGCACTTGGGAGGCAGACGCAGGCAGGTCTCTGAGTTCCAGGCCAGCCAGAGAAACCCTGTATAGGAAAAAACAAACAAACAAACAAAAAAACAAAAAAACAAACAAAAAAAACTACACACACACACACAAAAGAATGACCAAACCACCTCCAAGTAGGAGACACTCATTGAGTACAGTAGCAAAAAGAGCCTTTAGGTGGGAAAATATATTGTTTGAGTTTTCACACACCTCTCCTATGCTAGCTATGTGACCTTCAAGAAGGTATTGACCTAGAATTCACCTCATCACTGGAAAACTAGCAAAACAGAGAAATAGAGATGATGGTTTAAGACACAGGCTTCGGGGTTCAGCGGTTAAGAGCACTGACTGTTCTTCCAGAAGACCTGGGTTCAATTCCCAGCACCCACACAGCAGCTCACAACTGTCTGTAACTCCAGGATCCAACAACCTCACACAGACGTATATGCAGACATAACACCGATGTACACTAAAAAAATGATTTAAAAAAAAAGTCTTCATAAACTGCAAAGAGTAATTACAAAGGCCATTTGTCTTTATTAACCACCTGTTCCAGAAGACAAACTGCCAGAACCAGAATAGAAATTGTTCACTGCAAGTGCAGGCCAGCGTTCCAGAGGGCAGTGATGGGGACTGGTGTCAGGGAATTTCGGTGTTCTCACGGTCCCATCCTTGAGTAAATTCCATTAAGAGGTTGGTAGATACATGTGGCCTTGTGTCTGTACCATATGAAGTGAGCTGGGTTCACTGTTTAAGCAGAACTGCGGATATTCTCCTGCACATAGCTTGGAAGGAAGCACTGGCTGACCACGAGCTGCTTCCCTTCTCATTGGTCCTCCCCCTGTGTCAGCCATCTTCCCTTGCCCATGCTTGGTGTCAAAGTAGGTGAATGCTCAGACTCTGGGCAGTAAACCAAAGAAAGTCTTCAGAACAAGGAAAGATTTTCTTAGCTGTGCACAATGATACCACATTATAATCCCAGTTATCTGGGAAGGGTCTACTCAGGAGGCTGGAACGAGAGACAGTCACGAGTTCCAGGCGACCCTGAGTTATGCAGTGATAGCCCGGCTGGCTCCCCAACCCCTCCAAAAAAAAACACCACAAAGAACCAAATTCCTTTTTTTTTTCTTTCTTTCTTTTTGGTTTTTCAAGGGTTTCCTTGTGTGGTCTTGGCTGTCCTGGAACTCGCTGGCCTTGAACTCAGAGATGCGCCTGCCTCTGCCTCCCAAGTGCTGGGAATAAAGGAGTGTGTGCCACCACACCCAGCTGAACAAAATTCTTTAAGGAAATTTTTTTCTTATCACCTCAGACATCTAAGAAGGTATAGCCAAGACAATAAAGAGTAATGTCTTTGATCTGTCTCCTACATTGTAACATTCTACACTCCTAGCCTTTTACTTTCCCAAGACCTGCCAGACCTCAGGGGCTAGGCTCTTTCCGGGCTTTCTGGTCAGGAGCCAGGAGTCTACCTGGTAATTACCCCAATTGAGTGCTACCAAACTCTGCAGAAGACCAGCTACAGAGACTGCAATCAATTGTGGCACTGAGTTATGGTTTGGATGTGAAGTCACAGCTTAAGACATTGGCCTCTCTTCTCTGGTTCGTGAACCCCCATGAAGTAAAGCTACATCTTTCCTGCTTGATAGACTGAAACCTCTAAAAAGTAAATGAACTAAAATTTTCTAAGTTGTATGTGATTCTGATTCTGTCAGTGAGGGCAAGGCTAAGTGTCACCTCTTTGTCCTTTATATCAGTTGATGACCTAATCCTTCATCCAAAAATCTATGACCATGCCCCATGGTTGCCACATCCCTGTTAACTTTTCCTGCTCCTGCCTTACTGACGCCATCACTGTTTCTAGGTTTCTCTAATTAGCCTACATGTCTGGCACATCATTCAACTCCACTTTCTATGTAATTTCCAAACTCGTCTGGTTTCAAGACTACATGAAGATGCACCATGCCCCATTGCAATAACCACCTACGAGCTTTTCTCCATCTCTGTGAGTCTTATTATATCTTGCCCAACCATGTCCCTGTCTGCCTCCCCACCTTTGTTTATGTTAGCCTTCTCTGCCCAGAATTCTTCCTTTTCTAAAGTCTAGTCTTGGTCTTTTGTGATGATAATTTTCCTTCCGGTTGCCAGGGCTTGGCTGGGCTTGAACTAGGACATTATTATAGGCTTGGCAATGTTCTACTACTAGACTGAATCCTCAACCCCAGCCTGGTCTTTGGGATATTCCAATGACCCATCTGTCAAGGAATTCTACAATGCTAAGGACTCACATCGCTTACCATGTTTTTTTTTTCCCCCTCAGAATATCTTGTTACCTCCTTGTTACTAGTATCAACTTGACTCATGTTATACTCTGCATGGATGGTAGATAAGCAAGCTAGTTGATTTACATGAAGGATTGAAGTGCATGGAGGAACGACTAGATGACTTTACATGTAGGAAAGAGACAAGACTCAAACACCATCCCTAACCAAGTTCGACGTGATGCCAGTAGCGAGTCAGTAATTCTGAGAGCAAAGACAGAGCCAAGGAGTCCGTGTAGTCCTCCCGACAACCCTGGACCCTCCTAGGGCTGAGGATACCAACTTGGACTCCTAAATATTCTGCAGTGCCCTGAGCTAATGTTTGGTCTGCCCACACAGCTAGTGAACAGACAAATAACTCCCTGCTTTCTCAAAACAATCTAGTCCCCTTGGCAAAAGCTCCTACTTCAAAAGTAGGAAGACTGATGTTTGGGAAAACTGCCCAGAGGCTGCCCTCGGCAAATAAATCACCAGTCAGCCAACAGATATTGTTGTGGGTCTATTTTATACACTGACCTAGACCTTGTGGGAAAACAGAAAGCGAAAGAAGTTCTTGTTCTGAAGGCATTTTCAATTAGGGGAAATTAAAGCAGCAATTAGCTACTAAAATTTGCTTTGTCCAATAGGACGTTTCTTGCTTCTAGCTCCCACTGGAGAAGGGTTAGAATGAATGCTACCTTCATCACTGGTTCCCACTTGTGGATTTGCTCTCCATGGGCCTTTCAAAAAATAATTCTACAAAGGCATCCTGCTATACCGGCTGCAGCATCCTTCACTCTGTACCAATGACGGGCCTCAGAAACTCTCTTCCAGAAAAATTGTACCTTCAGGACCAACAGGACCTCCCACTGCCAGCATCCTCTTATCCTGCAACAGAATTATTTGAGGCCCAACATCCTTTCCACATTTGCCATGGCTCTTCAATGTACCTTACATAATAAGTAGGACCCTGGTATCTACTGGGTCCTAAAGAACCTCATATTTCTAGTCTGTAAAGGTAGAACTGTGGCAGCCACTCTTGTGGAGAGTATATACTTGCACCTAGCAGGTATTTTGCTCCCTGCAGTCCTAGAGCACCTTATCTTCATCTTTTCCTGTCTCCTAAAAGACTTTCCCTGGGGCTCTAGGACTAAACTAATTTGGAACTCTATGGAATAAATAAGGGAGGCAGCTTCAAGAGTATTATGTTCAAGTCTGTGATGTGCAACAAGTTCCTCTGAGATTAAGATTTCATCCTGGACAGGCGTGGTGGCGCACGCCTTTAATCCCAGCACTTGGAAGACGGAGGCAGATGGATCTCTGTGAGTTCAAAGCCAGCCTGGTCTACAAATCAAGTCCTGGACAGTCAAGGTTCTATCAGAGAAATCCTGTCTCAAATCACCAAAAAAAGAAGAAAAAAAATCGTCTTGCAGAAAGCTGCTTAACCATGAAACTAAAACACTCAAATAGCTTCAGGAAGTCCCTGAAACAGACCAGGTTCACTAGGCTCCTCCAAATCAGAGTAAGCAACAGAAGCTGAGAATCTTCCCTCATGAAGGAAGCTGAGCCACAAAGCCTCTGAGACCTGCCCAGCTCCCTGGAAGAGATTTAGACCAACTGAGGCACCTGGAAAATATACTCCACAATCTGTTGAGCTGCCTGTAGGCTCTGCAGGGTTCCTGGCTTTTATGAGCTACCTTGGTGGGTAGGGCCTTGGTGATGCAGAAATCTGAGTCATTTCTGCTCCTGCAAGTAACCCAATAAAACTCAGCAGTTGGACTTCAGTGGCATCCGTTTTGGTCTGTCCTGGGCTCCCTTTCTGGGGTGAATAGACATGTGAGTTACGTCTTCCCAGGAAAAGTTTTGTCACACAATGATGTCATAGTAGCTTATGTGGGTGATCCCAGCAGTCTGAGGGACTCAGGCAGAACTATGAGTTTTCCTGAGGCCAGCATGGGGGACAATGAAAACTCTTGAAACCTAAATTAATTTGGATGGTTTCTGTTTTGTTTTGTTTTTTCAAGACAGGGTTTCTCTGTGTAATAATACTGGCTGTCCTGGAACTCTCTTTGTAGACCAGGCTGGCCTCCAACTCAGAGATTCACCTGCCTTTGCTTCCCAAGTGCTGAATTAAAGGTGTGCCCCACTATACCTGGCGATAATTTTTTTTTTAATTTCAGACTATTTGTACATAACGTGATGTCTCCAGGATGGGGCTCAATTCTAAACATGAAATTTACCCTGTTTCATATACACCTCATTCACGCAGCCTGAAGATAACTTTATACATTCTAAATAATTCTGTGCATGAAGCAAAGTTTAATGGCATGAAATTTGTCCTTGTGGATCATATTAGAATTTTATAAATTTTGGACTTTACAGGATTTTATTGTCCAAATTGGACAGTAGAGTTTATCCTTAAAACTTTTTTTTCTTTTTGGAGGCAGGCTCTGTCTGTGTAACCCAAACTTTAAGTTCAAAGAATTCTCACCCCAGGCTATGAGGTCTCTAGAGGTTCTTCAAGGGAGCAAAAATGTGGTTACATCCCCTCTGGAGTCAAGAGGAGCCAATCACTTTAAGAAGTGTAAAATAAGCCGGGCGTGGTAGCACATGCCAGGGCTGTTACACAGAGAAACCCTGTCTCGAAAAAGAAGTGTAAGATAGCCAGCCGTGGTGGCCCATGCCTTTAATCCCAGCACTCGGGGAGGCAGAGGCAGGCGAATCTCTGCAAGTTCAAGGCCAGCCTGGACTACAAAGTGAGTCCAGAACAGCCAGGATGACTACACAGAGAAACCCTATCTCGAAAAACAAGCAGAAAAAGAAGTGTAGGATGATGGGTGTAGTGCAGGTCAGCAATTGAGTATGTTTAGTAGGTGCAAGGCTCTGCGTTCCAACACCACGGAGGTAGGGCAGGGAAGCAGTGTAAGATAAAACACTTTCCAAAGGCTTCTGTCCAGAAGGTCGGCATTACTGACAGCCTAGCCCTTGCTAAGTCTCTCGTCCATTGTCTTCGACCTGACACCAGAATGTCTCATCTCAGCTGGCAGGCTGCAAGCAGGAATGACGTCAGAGAAGGTCTGGCCAAGACCAGAGGATCTGGGAACTGCTTCTTTCCAGCCAAAGGCAATCTTTCCCAGATGCTGGGACACACCGTCAGGCCTCAACCCCCACTCCCCCCGCCCCTGTCCATTACTCGCCTATCACACACAGCTTGGTTCATTTTCAGGAAATTAGATCGGACTAGCAAAAGGAGGAAGGAGGGGGTGGAGGGGAGGGATGGAAGCAACTTTACACATGCGGCCCAAACCTTGCTTTAAAACAAAAGACTCTTGAAATAATTAATCCAAGATCTTGCAGAAGTCTTCTTAAGAATGGATTTCCCTCCCAGCCTGCCATACAACCAACACACACACACACACACACACACACACACGCACACCAGCTGTTTTCCACCTCGTCCAACTCTTCATACTTCGAGAAAGTGGTCAAGATTCTGGGAACCCCTAGGGGTAGGGAGGGTAGTATTAACATCTAAAGCTTAAGTGACTGACTCAGAAAGATCCATCAGGTAGCCTGGACAGGAAATTCATAACCGCTTCTAACCTGTAACACCTGACCAGCCTGAAAGTCTCAGGTGAACTAGTTATCACTCGGTGGAGTGTGGGAAGGGGTTAGTGGCGGGTGGCTGTGCTTGGAGGAGCTGTCACCACCTAGGCTGAAAGCAGACCCCAGGATCCAGCCTTGTTGCCAGAAAGCAAAGCTCTTGCCAGGCCAGCCCTGAGCTGGGGGCCCTGCTTTCTGCAAGGCTTTTTCTATTCAGTAAAAGCATCTTGCCCCTAGGAGCCAGTGAGAACCAACAAAGAGAAAGAAAGTCACCCCGCGCCCTGTCCCACACGCTGCACTGTATACATATTTAAAATAGCCTGTAAAGTTTCAGAACCGGAACTTGAGCTCCCTCTAGGAGATCCTAGCCCAAGCGCGGATTTAATTCTCCAACCACCACAACAAAGAAGAGAGTTTGAGAGCGCACAAAGGCAGGCGAAGGGGTAGAAGAGCCGGACCGCCACACAATGGCCGGAAAGTCCTCGGCTCACACCCCTTCTGGCCCCTCACTTGCTTCCAGACCCTTTTTTATCCCCAACACGAAGAATGGGTCGTTTCAAATTGCGCGCTGGGCACAAGTTCCGCGGGGCGCCAGGGCGCCTTCTGGGCAGTCCCAGAGACGGGAAAACTTGGCTCAGGACCTGGACCTGCGCGGTCTCCGTTCACCCACCCGCCCAGGGACTGACTCACCGTTACACCACTGGAATGGGTGCATCAATGAAGTCAAGGTCGGCTTCCCAGAGCGAACGCAGGCAGGGTGTTGGGGCCGGCGGGGCTGTGCACGGCGATCGCCGGGTTGCAGATGCAACTCCCGGAGGACTCAGGGGCTGCAGAGAGGCTGGTTTGCAGAGCAACAAAGAACGCAGAGGAGGAAACAGTCCTTCGGAGCTCAGCTCTGCCGAGGGATATCGCAGAGGGCTCGGGCCGGGTGGGCAGCGAGAGGGCCGGGGGACCCGGCCGAAGAGGCAGCAGCCGGGGCACGAAGAGGGCTTTGGTCCCACCGCCCCGAGATGTGCGGGCTGGGATTCCGAAAACTGACACCGCACTGTGCACACCCCCTCCTTATTACTGCCCCCACCAGGGAGCCCGCCCCCTGCTCGTCACCCGCCCTCCGGCCAATGGGAGCCTTTCTCCTGCCCCTGGGTGTTATTTACAGGCCGGTTCTCTCTCTGGAAGGGGGAAGCTTTTTTTTTTTTTTCTTTTGCTGGGTAAGCTGGTATCTCGCCTTCTAGCCAGACCTGGGGAGTCCCCACACTGCAGAGAAGCATGAGGGGCAACGCCCGCAGGGGGCGGAGACCGCCACCTCCCAGGACAAGACGGGCAGTGGGGAGGGAGGGGTATAGTAGAGAAAGGACACGACCGACCAACGATTAGTGCCACTTTTGTTTTCCTCCTACAGATCTGTGTCAGTCTCGAATTTCCATAGCTCTGTAGCAGCCAGCCCTAGGGGTCGGTTCCACTTGTCCTTTTCCTTTAGACCTGCTCATGTGTGGCATTCCCAGACCTACTGCGATCGGAGGGAACTGAGGCAAAAGGCCAAAGCAGATGAAACTCAAAACTCGGATCTTCAAAGGGCTATTGTTCCCACCTCACTTCAGGACAGAGCCTTCTTTTACAAACAAGGATTTAAAGCCTAAAGCCGAAGGCTATTACTTGCCAGGATTCCAATTTCCCAGATTGTAACTAAAAATCGGAAACTGGCTTTGACAATACCTTAAGGGCAGGGGTCTTGCTTAGGTGTTGAATGAACAGCGGATGAAGAAAAGAGGATCTCAATTCCCCGTGTAGTATTATTTATTTTGCATGAGATTACATCATTTGCTTCATATATTTATTATTTATTTTTAAATTGGAAGTTATTTAGTCCTGACTGGCCTCCAACTCAAGAGATCTGCCCTCCTCTGCCTCAAGAGCACAGGGATTAAAGGCATGCGCCACCACACCCTGCTTGTTTATTTCTGTTTTTGTTTATCTTCCTACTTAAAGTATTATCATCAAATGCACAGAATCAAAGTATCTTGGTATAGGAGCCACATCCCACTCTCAGAGACAGTGTGTGTGGACACCCATAAATAAGCAAACACAATATCCCCAGCTCTTCGTGTGACGCTTTTTAATCCCACTATTGATCTGTCCATTGGAAACCAGTACTTTCCCTAACTCTGGGGAGTTTCTGTCACCTAAGTAAGCTAATGCATGTGAGTGCCTTGACGTTTCAAAGTGTGTCCTTAAAGTATCAAATGTCCTGATTAGCATCACAGAGCTGGGGGAACAAGGACAGTCTTCATACCTCTGGGGATGGTCATATGGTCTCCAAATTCAGAAGCTTCTTGTGGAAGCAACATGGTATTTGGATGTAAGGTAAACATTCTGGCTGCAGGTGGGCATGCAGATAGAGTACTCATATGCATTAAATAAATAAATCTAAAAAAAAAAATTTAAAAAAAGCCGGGCATGGTGGCACACGCCTTTAATCCCAGCACTTGGAGAGGCAGGAGGATCTCTGTGAGTTCAAGGCCAGCCTTGTATACAAAGTGAGTCAAGAACAGCCAGGGCTACACAGAGAAACCCTGTCTTGAAAACAAAACAAACAAAAAACCAATTCAGTTCTTTCAGAGCTAATCTGGGTTGCAGGGGGGGGGTGTTGTGTACAGATTGAATTGCCTTTTCTCTCTCTCTCTCTCTCTCTCTCTCTCTCTCTCTCTCTCTCTTTCTCTCTTCAACTCAGGGTTTCTCTGTGTAACAGCCCTGACTGTCCTGGAACTCTGTAGAACAAGCCTCCCAGAGTGATGGGATTAAAGGCGTGTGCCACCACACAGCTCTTCGTTTGGTTTTTGAGACAGAGTTTGACTAGTTGACCTGGAACTTACTATATAAGACTGGACTGGACTGGAAATTAAAGAGATCATCCTGGCTCTGCCTCCTGGGATTAACTTCAGGTCTTGAATTTAGAGATTTGCCTGCCTCTGCCTCCTGAGAGCTGGGATTAAAGGACAACTGGCTACCTCTTTTTTTCCCTCAAGATACGGTTTCTCTGTGTATCTCTGGCTATCCTGGACTCTCTTTGTAGACCAGGCTAGCCTCGAACTCACAGATATCTGCCCGCCTCTGCCTCCTGAGTGCTGGGATTAAAGGCGTACCTCTGGATTCTTAATGAGATCACTGCAGAGAGTTCCTAAAGGTCTCCCTGATCCTCCCGGATGCCTCAGTCTTCAGAGCCTCAGGAGTCACTCTAACAAGAGACATGTGACCTTTACTAACTCCCAGGCTTGCGCTCAGAGCCTCTTTAAATTAATGGCTCAGCCATCTCTCCAGCCCATCCTCTGTTTTTAAAAAGGGCTCCTGAAATTCTTCCGATGTTCTTTGTTCTCTGTAATAATCCTGCAGTTCATTGAGAGAAATTAGCACTCTGATTTGATACTGACTGTTGGAGTCCAAACTCAATAGAACTTCCAAACGTTAGAGTCCAAGAATAGACCCACAGACCAGTCACTAATCCCAGTCAGATATTGATGATTTATTGAATGCACGCCCCAAAGCTGGTCATGACCAGGATGACCAGGGTCACAGAGGTCTTGGAGCCTAACTGTGACCCTGGCCATTCTGGCTATGAACAAATTTGGGGTGTGCATTCAATAAATCTATATCTGACTGAGATGGTTTGTGTGGCTATTCTTGGACTCTGACATTTGGAGGTTCCACTGAGATGGGACTATAACACTGACCAAGAGTTTTTTTTCTTTCTTTCTTTCTTTCTTTTCTTTTCTTTTTTTTTTTTCTTTTTTTGGTTTTTCGAGACAGGGTTTCTCTGTGTACCAAGCTTTGGTTGTCTTGGACTTGGTTTGTAGACCAGGCTGGCCTTGAACTCACAGAGATCCACCTGCCTCTGCCTCCCAAGTGCTGGGATTAAAGGCGTGTGCCTCCAGGCCCGGCTAAGAGTTATTTTTCTAATGCATACATCTGGTTATTCCCTTTGCTTCATAACTTTGACTGGGTGGTTTGGCGCTTGCAGGTTTGTGTGGCATTTTCAGTCCATCTGCCTTTGCTTGCCTTCCTGATGGTTACTTTACCTGAGTGCTAATGATCAGCCAGGGAATTCTCAGTGTTTCTTGTACAGAACTACTACTACTGCTGCTGCTGCTGCTGCTGCTGCTACTACTACTACTACTACTACTACTACTGCTACTACTACTTCTCCTCCTCTTCCTCCTCCTCCTCCTCCTTCTCCTCCTTCTTCTTCTTCCTCCTCCTTCTATTGAGGGGATGCCATGCATGCCACTGCTTGAGTGTTGAAGTCAAAGGACAACTTGTGGAAGTCACTTCTCTTTTTCCACAATTTGAGTCCTGGGACTCACACTCAGTTTGTGAGGCTTGGAACCAAGAACCTCCACTCATACCCCGTAAGCCATCTCAATACTTTCTTTTTTGACTGATTTCCTCTTTTTCTTTTCTTTTCTTTTCTTTGTGTGTGTGTGTGTGTGTGTGTGTGTGTGTGTGTGTGTGTGAGAGAGAGAGAGAGAGAGAGAGAGAGAGAGAGAGAGAGAGAGAGAGAGAAGAGTGTGTGTGTGTGTGTGTGTGTGTGTGTGTGTGTGTGTGTGTGTGTGTGTATTAGGGCTATGTAAGCCCAGGTTGGTCTCCAACATTCTTCCACAAACTCTGGATGGCCTGGAGCTTGCTCTGTAAACCAGAGCAACTTCACAGAGATCTATCTACCTCTGCCTCCTGAGCTGGGATTAAAAGTGGGGCCCACCACGTTTGTGTTTAATAGTTGTAACACATCTACTTTTTGGGTGGGGGATATTGGTAATAGGAGTTGTGCCTGGGTTGATACAAGCATATGGGAATTTTCTGACATTTCCTGTCTGTTTTGCTGTGACCTAAAACTACAAAGTAAAAAAAAAAAACCCTTAATTCTAATTGAAAAATAAACTAGATAGATGGTAATTTGTATTCATTGTTTCCAGGTCAGGTGTGATAGGTGATCCTACTTCACAAATTCGTGAAAGAGGAAGACCTTTGAAGGGGAAAGTGACAGGAAGGGGGAAATTTCTTCCCAACCTATTATTTTTCAGGGTAAAACGAGCTTCCTTGTGAAAACACCTAGAAGGCAGGGCCAATGGAGGTGCTCATGCAGAGAGCCGGCAAAGCTGTGTGGTGAATATACTAGGTCATTCGTACAGGAACCATGCTACAGTGGGAATCACATGTTCAATAATTTTTTTTGTTGTTTGTTTTTTTGAGACAGGGTTTCTCTGTGTAACAACCCTGGCTGTCCTGGACTCGCTTTGTAGACCAGGCTGGCCTCAAACTCACAGAGAGCCGCCTGCCTCTGCCTCCCAAGTTAAAGGTGTGCGCCACCATGCCCGGCGTGTTCAATAGTTTATACTTTTCTTTTCTTTTTTTTTTTCCCTGTGTGTGTGTCTGTGTGTAGCTCTGGCTGTCCTAGAACTCACTCTGTAGACCAGGCTGGCCTTGATCTCAGAGATCTGCCTGCCTCTGCCTCCTGAGTTCTGGGATTAAAGGTGTGCGCCACCATGCCCGGCGTGTTCCTGTGTGTGTGTCTGTGTGTAGCTCTGGCTGTCCTAGAACTCACTCTGTAGACCAGGCTGGCCTCGAACTCACAGAGATCTGCCTGCCTCTGCCTCCTGAGTGCTGGGATTAAAGGCGTGCGCCACCACGCCTGTCTTACGGTTTATGCTTTCATGCTTGGTATTTCAGTCTCCCAGCAAGTTCTCCTAAGGTGAGTTGCCACCCTTATCCCTCCTGACAATGTGACTACAGTTCAGTGCCTCTGACGATGGCTCCCACTGGGTACAGCAGATTGGACATTTTAATATTTTCGTGCATCAGAAATCAATTTTTACCCACATAGCCAACTGGATTCTGATATAAGTGCCAAGAACAGTGGAGAAGAGACAGTCAACAGATAGTGTTGCAAATACTGTGTGTGCGGAAGGACAAAACTAGATCTTTAGTTATCAGCAACCCCAAGTCAACCCAAAATGAGTCAAAGATCTAATTATTAAGCCTGAAATCCAAAGCTGGGTGTGGTAGCTCACACTTTTAATCCCAGGGTTGCCACCAGTTGGGAGGCTGAGGTGGGAGAGCTGCTGTGAGTGCCTGGCCAGCCTGAGTTGCTGGGTGGGACCCCTGTCACAAAATCAAACCAAACAAAAACAAAACCCTACAACACAACAAACAAGAATCCCAGACCCATAATATGACTACAAGAAAACACTAGGGGAACACTTCAAGACCTTGGTGTAGGCAATGCTTCTTTATAAACAACTCCAAAGGTACAGGCCACAGAAGCAAAACCACACCCACAGATTATATCAAACTGAGAAACTTTCGCATAGTAAAGGAAGCAACAGACTTAATGAATTAATTTATTTTACATATGTGAGTGCTCTTATCTTCATACACCTGGTATCTCAGTATAGATGGTTGTGAGCCACCATGTGGTTGCTGGGAATCGAACTCAGGACCTCTGCAAGAGCAGACAGTGCTCTTAACCACCGAACCATCTCTCCAGGCTGGAAACAACAGATTTAAAAGATCATCTGCCTCTGGGATATAAACTACCCCACCCTATGGCCTAATATCTTACCTAGAAATTTAGGATCCCTTGATCCTAAAAAGTCCCCATTAGCCTACCTTTCCAATTTTCTCCTAATGCTAGTCTAGCCTTGCTGTTTCTTAGTTTGTGGGCAGTGGTTTGTAGCCTTCTGTATAGCCCAGGCTTTCCCCTCTTGTTTACAGACAAATATATAAGCAAATTCCCTGTCAGCATCTGAAGCCAGCAGGGAGAAAGTGACTGGCACCATGAGGTTCTTAGGTTGGAAGCTTGGAGAAAAACCCAGTCCTGTCCTGGTGAAGCAAGGCATGTTTCTCGGCTCCCATGCCAGTCTGGTGTTTTGCAGACACCAATGCAGGAGCCTCCACCCTGACCAGGTAACTTTCCCTGGAACAGTCTGTGTGAATAGACACCGAGATTAAATCCAGCCCCTCCTCCCTGACTCCTAGAGTTTATTCACAAACTGGGTCAAAGCTAGGTGAGTTCACAGTCTCAGTCCATCCCCTTGAAAGTCTGTCTGACTGAGCTCCTAATCCCACATGAAACCAATGATCAGTCCTAGCCTCGAGGGGCCGCATCCAGTGAGTAAATAAACATATTAACCTGGAGAGGAAGCACAGTCAGCTCCTAGAATATCTAAGTTCAGGCCGGGAGAGTCCTGGAAGAGGCATAAGGACAGTGACCCTCACCATACTCCATCTCAGCACCAGATTGCTTGAACCTTGTGCCAGGGAGACAAGGGGTCCGGTCCTCACTTTTATTAGAATTAAGGACAGGTATGTCCCAAGATTTGTCACCCAAGGAATAAGAGGAAATGAACTGAGGCTGGACACTCAGGCAGGGGCTCATTCCATTTTCCCTTAGTAATACCTGCCTGGTTTAAAAAAAAAAAAAAAAAGTCTCCCAGCTGCCAATCCAGGTTCACACAGGTGAATAATCACAACCTGAAAAATACCACAGCTGGAAGGAAGCCAGGAGAATGTCAAGGTCAGTGACTCTCACCCTCTCCTGTTGTTTCCTTCTTCCTTTATTTTTTTTTCTTTTTCAGAAGTATGCAGGAGACAAACAGCTTTATTAAGGATTCCGCCAAAACTTTGGCGAACGTTTTAGAAATATATTTGCAAACATTATGCTTCCCTTCTCAGCTGGCAGTACTTTAAAAAGACAATACAAGAAAACAGCCATCTGGGACAAACATTAGTTCAAGATCCTTATGTATCTGACTGCAAAATATATGTTGCCACTCGCCAAAACAAGTGGTAGTTTTAGTGGGCAGATAAACTCCACAGCAGGAACTTTTTGCTGTTCGATTACTTATGGTATGATGTGGTTAAATACATCCACTCTTCTTTCTTTCTTTCTTTCTTCCTTCCTTCCTTTGTTTTTTTCTTTCTTTTCATTTCTCTCTCCCTCCCTCCCTCCTTCCTTCCTTCCTTTCTTTCTTTTTCCAGACAGGGTTTCAGGGTTTCTCTGTAGCCCAGGCTGGCCTTGAACTCACAGAGATCCACCTGCCTCTGCCTCCCGAGTGCTGGGATTAAAGGTGTGCGCCACCACAGCTGCCACATCTACTCTTTTTCAAAACACATTTTTATTATTTTAACTTATGCTTGTGTGTAAATGTATATCTGTGTGTGCCTGTGGAGACCAGACAAGAGCACCAGATCCCCACGAGCTGGAGTTGCAGGAGGTTGTGAGCAACCTGTTGTGGGTGTTGGGAACCAAACTTAGATCCTCTGGCAAAGCAGCAAGAGCTCTTAATTGCTGTGCTATCTCTCCAGCCCCAATATCTGTTCCTTTTCATATTCCTGGCACCTGAGATTTAGAAGAAAACAATGTTTAAGTTTGCATGTCATGTAGAGATTAGCCTCTTTCTTATTTACATACTTCTATAAAGGGTTTTTTGAAGAGGGGTCTGCAGAGAAGCTAAGTCAATGATTTTGTTTCCTTATGTTGAGTTAGGGTTTGAACCCCAGGAACTGGCACATGTGAGGCAAGTGTGATACTAGGAAGATGTACCCCCAACCCTAGCCCTAGTATTTCAAATAGCTTTTACTGGGAGAACAGGTAAGGGAGCCCATTGTCATTGAAAGAAATGGTTCTGCTTTTGCTTTATACATACAAGGTTTGTTTTGGTTGTTTTATTACAAGGGATTGAAACCTCATGAGTGCTAAGGAGACACACTACTACTGAGGTCTTTCACTGAGGTCTATCAGCCCTTGCCATTTACTTTCAAACTAGAGATTCTGTGCTAAAGATACACTTGTCAACTAACAAAAATGTCCAGCCCTTCATTCTAGAAACAGAAAAAATGAGTGACTAGAAGGCAAAGAGATACTATATAAAAACAGATGTGGGGTAGGCAAGGGGCAGAGTCCCTTGCACATGGTCCTGACAATCTTAGTTCAGTACTAGGATTCAACAGAGAACCAACTCCTAAGACTTATCCTTATGTTTTTTTATCACACACACACACACACACACACACACACACACACACACACACATGCAAAGCTTGTGTGTTATCCCAATACTCGGGAGATAATGGCAAGAGGATCAGGCGCTCAAGGCTAACCTTGGCTACAAAGTGAGTTCCAGGCCATACTGGTCTATATGAAGCTTTGTCGATAAAATGGGGTCAGGAGAAAGGAAGCGAGGGAAGGAGGAAGGACGGGAGATAAAGGGATGGAGGGAAGAGAAAGAAAACCAAAAACCAGGGCTCAGGTGGGAGCATTAAGAGGTACCCACTAGCATCTATTACTCCGTCTTCCTTGTATTAATGGAATGGCCCTAAGCTTAAATCACATGCATCATTGCCCAGGTACAGATTATGCTCCACGTAATCATGGAGAGACACGTAACCATGGGACAAAGTTCTCACCAGCAGAAGGGGGCTGGAAGACTCTGTTTCTTACAAAGAAAAGGCTGTCCCTTCCCTCTTGGGTTCCTTTCCCTTGGGTTGGAACACAGGACATGTGATTGGCAAGGATCTATTGCAACAAACCAACAAACAAAGCAATCTATTGCAAGAACAAGGGAAATGATTGAGGACACAAGCCACAGAACAAGGGATATGCTTATCTAGGCAGCTTAATGAAGCAATGCCACCTGCATGTCCCGTACCTTCCACCTTCTTTGCAATATTTCTGAGACAAAAATAAATCGCATTGTTTGAGCTCCCTAATAATTCTGTGCATCAGTGCTAAGGTAGCTGCATTATTTATTATTGCTAATTAGCAAACAACTCCAAAATTCAGCAACTTAAAATAAATGCTTAAGGAGAGTGAGGTGGCTCATTGAGTAAGGGTGCTTGTGGCTAAGCCTAAGGACCTGAATTTGAGCCCTGGAACCCACTAGAAGGAAAGAAGTAACTCCACTATTTGTCTTCTATCTTCCTTGTCCCATCCACAACACGATAGATAGATAGATAGATAGATAGATAGATAGATAGATAGATAGATAGATAGAATAGATAGATAGAATAGATAGAAGATAGATAGATAGATAGATAGAATAGATAGAATAGATAGAAGATAGATAGATAGGTAGGTACATAGATAGACAGATAGAGAAAAATTTAAGTGCTAAGCATGGTGACACCTGCCTTTTTTATTTTCTTCTTTTAAAAAATAACATTTTTATTTTATGTGCATTGGTGTTTTGCCTGCATGTATCTCTGTATGAAGGTGTCAGATCTTGGAGTTACAGACAGTTGTGAGCTGCCTTGTGGGTGCTGGGAATTGAACTCAGAACCTCTGGAAGAGCAGTCAGTGCTCTTAACCACTGAGCCATCTCTCCAGCCCAACACATGCAGTTAATAGAGGCCATGACCGCATTGTAAGATCCTGTCTCAGAAATAAGTAAATAAATAATTACTTTGTTATTGTCTCATAATTTATGTGGATCATCTGCAGGGCATGTCTCTGTGACAGCCTCAGGGTCTCTCAGGAGGTGGCAGCCAGCACTGTGGTCACCGAAGTCCTCAGCAACATCCATATCCACCGGCAAGCTCTCTCTCAGGCTGTTGTCAGAGAGCCAAACCTAGCTCCTCACCATGGGGCTTTTCCACAGGTCTTTATGGCATGGTACTGATTTCCCTCATAGAAAATTAGATTCAAGAACCAGAGTGGACAAGAATTGGGCTTTTTTTTTTTTTTGAGACACTGTTTCTTCATGTAGCCCTGGCTGTCCTGGAACTCACTCTATAGACCAGGCTGTCCTCTAACTCAAAGATCCTCCTGGCTCTGACTCCTGAGTGCTGGGATTAAAGGCGTGTGCCACTTCACCTGCTTTAAAACCTTGTTTTGTTGTTGTTGGTTTTGAGACAGGGTTTCTGTATGTAGCCCTGGCTGTCCTGGACTCACTATGCAGAGAAGGCTGGTCTCAAACTCACAGAGAGCTGCCTGCCGCCCAAATCTGGGATGAATCCTGGATGCTGGGATTAAAGTCATGAGCCAAGCAGATGATTTTAAGGAATAAAGCAAGTCTATGTCAGAAACCTGGTAAGGGGGTGGGGAGTATGGCAGGAGAGCAGGTGTTCTCATCTCTCTCCAGGGCACAGCCGGGCGTCACATAGCTGTTACATGCAAAGTGGGCTTATCTCCTTCAAAGGCTGAGCAGAAAACTGGAAGCCCAAATGTTATGAAAATTTAGAGTTACTGAACTATTGCAGCGAATAAAACACCCCGGCTGTTGACCTATGTGTTCACTCTCCAGTGCTTCGCTCCTCCTCCCTTTGTCTATCTGGTGGTGATTTCTTCTTCTTCTTCTTCTTCTTCTTCTTCTTCTTCTTCTTCTTCTT
>CAJQZJ010032150.1:1064114-1101934 GCA_907164525.1 Lophiomys imhausi | reverse complement strand
CTTCTTCTTCTTCTTCTTCTTCTTCTTCTTCTTCTTCTTCTTCTTCTCCTTCTTCTTCTCCTCCTTCTCCTCCTCCTTCTCCTCCTCCTCCTCCTCCTCCTCCTCCTCCTCCTACTACTACTACTACTACTACTACTCCTTTTTTTCTGTGTAGCCTTGGGTATCCTGGAACTCACTATGTAGACCAGGATGACCTTGAACTCACAGAGACCTGCCTGCCTCTGCCTCCCCAGTGCGGGAATGAAAGGCATGCGCCACCAGGCCGGGCGTTAGCATATTTTAAACATATGTATGTAATATTTATTAGTTTTCCTCCTTCTTACTTCCATACAATTATATAGCACATTCTGATTACTCTCACTCCTATCCTGTGAACTCCCATTTCTCCTTAAAGTCCCCTTCTCATGTTCATCTTTTTGTTTGCCACCTACTGATCTACCCATTGGAGCCTTGAGGGATCACCTGTGGGTAACGTAAGTAAAAACAATGATTTGCATCTACTCCAGAATGCATCTGCCTCCTACAGTTTGGCAGAGTAGGATATGGTTCTAGCATTTTGTAACTGCCCCCCCACCCATCTTCTGGCTCTTACATTCCTTCTGCCCACTCTTCCTCAATGTTCTCTGACCCTAGAGGAGTTGGAGTAAGTACCCTATTTAGGACAGAAGACTGAACTGTCACTTATTCTCAGTACTTTGAGCAGCCATGAATTCATTGCAAAGGGAAGCCAGCTGAAGCCTAGGTGTAGTGTTTGTCTATGGGTATAAATATGAATGTTTGGAAGGAAATTTGGCATCATGTTTCTTGTTTGTTTTTTCGAGACAGGATTTCTCTGCGTATCCTCGGCTGTCCTGGACTCACTCTGTAGACCAGGCTGGCCTTGAACTCACAGAGATTCACCTGCCTCTGCCTCCCGAGTGCTGGGATAAAAGGTGTGCACCAGCTGAGTTAGATATAGAACTTTAAACTCATGGAGATGGTTAGATAGTAGAATGTTAAAGTCAGGTGCCAAATACATATGGACTGGACATTGGGAATGTATGCTAAGCCATATAACTCTTATAATCGTGGCCTATTTATTTCTGTTGTTTTGTATTGTATTTATAGTTATAAGAAAAAGAACCATTTTTTGAACTGAAAGGGAGAGCTGTTGGGGGGAAAAAAGAAATACCTTAAACTAAAAAAAAAAAAAAAAGGAAGGGAAGAGGATGGGGGGGTTGAGGGGGAGAAGGGTGGAAGGGTGGGACTGGAGGGGGGAGTAGGGAGGGGATTGTGATTGAGATGTAACTTGAAGAAATAAAAAATAAATTATTAAAAAAAAAAAAGGTGTGCACCACTACGCCTAGCTGGCATCATGTTTCTTTAGCTAAAAAGCTGTGGTAAGTTCTCTCCTGTATCCTAAAACCAACATACAGGGCACACACACAAATTTTTTAGTTCTAGATTGTGCATATGAGGAAAAACATAGCATTTGTCTTTCTGAGTCTGGCTAATTTCACTTACGGTGTTGGTCTCTAGTTCCATTCATTTTCCAACAAATGTTACAACTTCATTTTTTTTTTATGGCTGAAAAAATTCCATTGAGTGTATATATGGGCATTGCTATTTTTTTTTTAGTGCACCTGTACATGAGGAAAGGTCTTTGTGATGAATCCAAAGGCTTTATATGAATTTCTTATCAATGCTGTAAAGGTACCACCAGCTTGATGGATTAACCTATACACATGGATTATTTTACAGCTACGTGAGACAGATCTCACTGGATCTGTTTCAACCGGGGGCCCAAGGGTGCAGCAATTTGGGTCCTCTGGGGGCCAGCATAATTGTAAGGTTGCTACCCATCTTGTTCTAGATGGATCTGCCTCCTTGGGCAGTTTTCTCTGAGCTGTACTGCCCATGGCATCTCCCAGCTGGGATTAGTTACAGGCGTGAAGAATTGGACAAACATTCTTCCCCTTCCCCAGAAACCTCTAAGTCTCCGAGGCCTGTTTCAAGGGCCTGAGTCAATACTGCAGAGGAGGAGGCTGGAGATAAGAGAAGGAGCAGAAGGACGAGACAGACTGGAAGCAGAGCGCATCAGAAAGTTCCAAAGGGCTGTGGCTTAGTCAGTTGGAGGCATAGGTTGCTGTGTGTGATACAATTTTCTGAGGTCCAACCAACTGCCTGTTGAAGCTCACCAACATCAAGATACGTCCAGGCCTTCTTGCCTAGCATAACTGCAGCCCTCTTTGACTTTAAACTTTAATCTCCATCTTTTTTTTTCAACACGGCGTTTCTCTGTGTAACAGAGTCCTGGCTCTCCTTTAGTTACCATCTTAATCCTAACGTGAAACTAAGTTCAAGTTCTCAGGCTCTGCTGGCCTGACATAAGAATAGCTTTTGTTAAATGTTCTGCTTGCATTAAGGACACATGTTCCTTTTTCCCAGAATGGTGGGGAACTGGAAAGCCCCTAGGTTCCCCCCACCCCAAATCCCAGCCAATCACTTAAAATGCTTTGTTTAGATGCCTATGCATGATGTACCTGGTACAGATTCTTGCTTGGTTGAACATAGTTTACCTGGAATAGAGTTGATTTTTCCTGCTTGATTATGATTTTTCCTTTAAAAACTCACTCTGAGAATGGCTCGGGGATTCAGTCCTGGTTTCCAAATCCAGGATTGGGGTTCCTGACCAGTCAGTCTTCGTTCAGCATCCAATAAACTCTCATCAATCTGTGTTGGGTGTTTGAATGGTCAGTGTGCAGCTCTTCCTGAACCCGGATCACTGCCCAAGGAGAGGGCAGAGGAAACTGGATATTGAACCTGTTTTTGTGGGTAGGAACCAGATCACCCATGACAGGAGTCACATAACTGGTTTGGAGGATGGGGCTGTGTGACAATTAGGTATGGGCCCCTCTTGTTCCATTTGAACCAGATAGATTTTTGGAGAGCTATAATCTTTAGAAAGGACAGTGATCATCTTAACCAACAGCTACCCCAGACATACAACCAAATGGATGGATCCAGAAAAGCTCACCCTACAACCCACAGACCTAAACAGACAGGAATCTAGCATAACTATCCTATGAAGAACTCCACCCAGCAGTGAGTCATAGACCCTTGTTGTTTGTTAGTGGAACACCTTGCCCTAGACGGGATTCCATATCAAGTCCCAGTACAAGAGGAAGCTCTTAGTCCTCATGTGACTGATGAACTGAGGGGGTTTGACATGTGTGGACTCCCTGCATCCAAGGAGGAGGGGAGGACAGAGATTAGGAAAAGGGAGAGAGAGGGAGGAACAGGGAGAATAGGAGGGAGGGGACTTTGAGATGTAACTTGAAAAATAATTTAAAAATTTTTAGGCAAGAATTCTACCATTAAGCCATATCCTCATCCCTTGTGTTATTCTTAATTATATTTAACTCATTTGACACATTTTTTATTGATTGTGATAAGTTCTATGTAAGGATGCCCAGTCTCAATGTCCCTGTCTCCATTCCCCAAGTCTTAGGATTACACATGTGTGACACCACACCTGGCTCTAATGGGAACCAACCCATTTTGATTAGAATCAGCATGGCTGATGAAGGTTTCTCTCTGTCTCTGTGACACTCATCCTCAGAGGAGACCACATTTTGAGTCTCCAGCTGATGAGCCCGTGTCCCCCACCCACCCACCCTCTCCGACTCACAGGTCTCCCAGAGATTCAGGATCTGGAAATTCTGAGATGAGATTTCTGCTTCCTACAAGTATGGAGGGAAGCCGGTGTCAGCAAGGCCTGTGGGACAAGTGGAAATATTATAAATGCACGTGACTGGGGACAAATAGCTATTGGTCTAAAAGTACCAGGTCAGTAGAGAACCATGTGAGCTAGGTTCAAGCCAGAGAACTCCCTCTTTGTCTCAAGAGATGGTCTGAGTGTGAATGAAAGATGGAGACAGAGCCCATGACCTTTTAGATGCTAAACGTAACTGCTGCCTATGAAATGACCACAATGATCCCCATGGAAGTAGCCAGAACTACTGCCTCTGAACAGGCCTTAGAGATGTGATGTGCAGTGGGAATGGTGTGGTGGTTTCCAGGCCTCAGAGATGTTCAAGCAAATGGTTGGCACTGCATGTGGAAGGTGAGGTACCTGCGTCTCTTAGACAGTAGAAATGCAATCTGTGAAGGCGCTTCCCAAATCTAGAATTCTATGCTATGGAGTGGAATACACACTTCATATGTGACTTGAAAAGTTGTAGTACGTATATCTATGTATGTATGTGCACTCACTACAGCGTGCACATGAAAGTCAGAGGACAGCTTTCCCTCCTGGACTCCGTTCTTCTCTTCCTTAAGTGAGTCTTGGGATCCAACTGAGATCATCAAGCTTGGTGCAGCAACCGCCTTTACCCGCAGAGCCCATTTTTATTTCCTGTATTTTTCACTTGCACTCCTGTCTGTCCCCTCTTCCCATTCTGAAAGATGCTATCAGAATAAAAGAGAGCACAAGTTTTACTTTTTTTTTTTTTGCAAGAGTTGTGGTGGCTGCCTGGCAGTCGAGATAACATGCCATTCTTCCTGGATGTCTACATTACTAAGGTTACATCCCTCTGAAGGAAACCTGGAAGGATTAGAAGAGAGAACAACTGTCCTTTAATACTATGGCGACTAAAGTAGGATACTTAGTGCTGATCTTGATTAAAGATTAATATCCTGCTGTCTCATCAGCCTGGGGGGACAGAAAGACCTATCCTTGCAAGATGTTAAGATGTCTCTTTCGGAGAGCATCACCAAGCTGCTGCAGACCTCAAGTTTTTTGTCCTCTGCTGCCTCCTTGTGGACAAGTTGGGAATAGCACCTCAAGATTTCATGGTGCCATGTAGGAAGTCTGAAGGGTTAGGGAGCTGGATAGAGAGTGAGTCTGGGACCCAGAAGAGAGGGGCCAAACTGTTAATGAAACCAAGACACTGTCCTCCTTTTTTCATTCTCTTTATTTTTACTCTAGACACATGGTTTTCTGTGAGAATATGACCACCGGAAGACTCACAGTCGTTCATGGAGACACTCCTTTGACCCCTGAGCAGTTCCCCTAGGGTATCTTGTCATTCCTCACCCACCTCCTCTTCCTGGAGTTACACACCTGTAGGTGTCTCCCTCTGGCTTTGTGGCTTTCAAACCACTCCATCACCGCCTCTATGTTGTCTTCCGGCAACCTGTCCACCTTCCTTCACATCCACGCTGCTGCATCCCCAACACCCCCCACTGCTCAGGTACTACACAGCATCGGGTCCTTTTGTTTGGAAAGTGAGAGAGGGGAACACTTGGACGCAATGAAGGGAAGGGATTCTGAGCCACTGGGCGCACCCTGCTGGGATCTGGTGCTGTCCTAACCATGGATCTGTCTTCCACTTAGAGCCAGCCCACCTGCTTCCTTCCCCTGGTCAGCAGCACCCCCCCACCACACTGCCCAATCTGCCTTCTCTCTATCCCCACCCTCAAACAGCCACAGTGGCCTTGAGGCTCTTCACTCTGAGGGAGGATGGGTTGTCTGCCTTCTACTACTGGCCACCCGGGGTTTTCTCTTCCCAGCTGGGAGCCAGCAAGCCAACCAGGGACCCGGCCTGATTCCCTTCCCCTCATGCCTCTAGACCCTGGCGCAGCCTACGGTCCAGGGCTAGGAGCTGCCTCAAGAAGCCCCGGTTGGGGATGATGCCTCGGTGATCCTTGACTTTCTTGATGGCCTCCACAAGGGAGAAGTGGTGGTACAGCATGAGGTAGGCCAGCACCAGGGTGGCGGATCTGCTCACGCCCACGGCGCAGTGCACCAGGATCTTCCCTGTGGAGAGAGGCAGGCAGACATCTGAGAGACTGCTGTGGTGGCCTGGAGGAGCCTAGAGAGAGGTCAGCATGGCCAACTGAATAGAAGGTAAACCGAGGCACATGGAGACAGGAATGGGCTAGGATGAGTGGTGCTAAGAATGTAGCTGCTGGGCTGGAGAGATGGCTCACTGGGTAGAGGTATTTTCCACACCAGCCTGACGACCTGAGTTCCATCCCCAGACCCCACGTAAAGGTAGGAGAGACCTGACTCCATGAAGTTGTACCCTGACTTCCATAGACACACCATGGTGCACATGTGTGCACACCACACCACATACACACACACACACACACACACACACACACACACACAGACATACACCACCCTCACTCCCACAGATATACATACAGAAACACATACGCACACCATACACACATACACAACTCCACACATACACATATCTCCCCCCACCTTCTCTCTCAGACAGCATGTGCTTAGGATGAGCAAGTCCCTGGGTTTGATCCCCAGTACTTCAAAACAAATAGTGAGGGCCCTGGCAAGTTCTTTACTGACTGGGCCATCCTCCCTTGCCCCTCCCTTTAACTCATCTTTTGTTGCTTGATTTTTTTAGTATTTGAGACAAGGTTTTGCTATATTGCCCAGACTGAGCTCAAATTTGCCTTCAAACAGGGCTCCTGCCTTGGCCGTTGGAATAGTTGTGATTATGGGCACATGGCATTACACCCTACTTCCACATCCTTTGATCTTGCTGTTTCTGGGAATCATTGACTATATTTTTTATCTACATATACAGTTGCTTCTTAATATTCAGAGTGGATTGATACCAGGACAACCTCCCCATTACCAACACCCATCAACGCTCAATTCACATATAAAATGATTTAGCATGCACATGAAACCTACACACATACCCTCTTGTATACTTCTTTCTGATCATGTCTACTAACAAGATATAAATTATCTGTAAATGGGTGCTATGCTCTACTATCCATGGAGTAATGAAAATAAATAAGATAGTCCTTCTGTGTGTACTTCTGACCCAAAATATTTTCAGTCTGTGATTGGTTAAATCCAATAAAGCAGAACTCTGCAATACAGAGGACCAGCTTTATTTCCCCTCTTCTGATCACCAAAGCATTTTAAAGCCATGTTTAAGGTTTTAAGGAAAGTATGGAAATATGTTTTTAAAAAATGTAAGCCAGGCGTGGCAGGACACGCCTTTAATCCCAGCACTCAGGAGGCAGAGGCAGGCGGATCTCTGTGAGTTCGAGGCCAGCCTGGTCTATAAAGAGAGTTCCAGGACAGCCAGAGTAACCCTGTCTTGAAAAAAAACAAAAAGAAAAGCATAAAAGCCACAACACTCATAACTCGTATCTAGGAACCGCTATCTAGCTATTTAGGAACCGCTAACCGCTATCTAGGAACCGTATCTAGCCACGCTAATGGATGGCTTGTCATCTTTTAACATACTACCTTGAAAAAGATGATTGAGAGGACATTTTGTCTTATGGCTAAACTCCTGCTCCATCCTTGAACCCTGGGGCTTCTGAACACCACACCAATTGTCCTTTCCAGGTTTCTGCTTTCTCTCCTACCTCCTGGCTGGCTCAGTGCCCGATGGATGAAATCTGCCGCAGTCTGAAAGTGGATGCTCATGTCAAAGGCTGGTGAGTCATGGGCCTCGACACCCAGGTAGCGGATGCCCAGTCCCTCGTAGGCCTCAGGGGTACCTCTCCACCTGCTGTGTGAGGCGTTGAGCACATGGGTGATGCCCAGGCGGCGAAGCTCTCGGCAATTGTTGGCCATGTCCCTGTGTTCGATAAAAGTTAGAAGGGGCATGAGGGAGCCAAAGTGCCAGGAAACTTTGGCCTAGGTGCTGCTGTTGGCTGTATACCTCCTTTGTACTGACTAAAACTGTAGAGGAGAGGAAGATGGGCCATGACTTAGGGTCACATCCTGTGAAAAGTATTTGAGAGGCCTCGAAATGACTGGGTTAGGGAAGGGAGGTCAAAGGGGATGGGGCGAAGGCGACTGTAATCAAATACTGGGAGTGCTCTGAAGAAGTGGAGTGCTCCTTGGTCTGTAGGGCTGTAAAGGGTGGATCAGCACATTAGAGATTCCGAAAACCAGTTTCCATTTCACGGGAGGAAGTGCATACCCAGAGAGAACACACTAGCTGAAGAGGGGCTAGAGCCCTTCAAGGAAGAGTGATTTTGCCGACGCCATGGTGTTCAAGCAGAGAGAAGTCCTCAGTGGACGGACTTGGGGTACTGTGGAGGAATGTGCGCATCAGGGGGGTTTATTAGGCCTGCTCACATTTCATGACTTTGCTGGGGCTATAATTTCGTGGTTAAGATGCATGCTTGGCTTGTGCAGCATTCTGCATTCAGCACCCAGGACCAATAAATGAACGCAGGAGCTGGAGAGATGGCTCAGTGTTTAGGAGGAGCACTGGGTGATCTTCCAGAGGTCCTGAGTTCAATTCCCAGCTTCCACAAAGCAGCTCATGGCTGCCTATAACATATAGTCCCATGGGATCCCATGCCCTCCTCTGGTGTGCAGACATACTTGCAGACAAAACACCCATATACACAAAAATAGATAAATACAGGAATGAATAAATAAGTACCTGATAATTTGTAGATTAAATGGGTCTGATATTAATCCCCCAACCCTCTATTGCTTCATATTCTCCTTGTTACCTGGAAACCTCTTGCTTGCTAACTTCTCGAGGGTTCTTGTTTACTTCGATGTACAGTCACCTTCGTTCTTCTGACCCATTCCCCAGCAGCTTAGTGACAGATACCCCTCCAACAAGATGGCAGATACTAGCACAGATGTGCCATCTTGCAAAAACTCCCTACCTAGAAAGGCCACTGAAGTTGATCCAGTGATACTCGGGACCCCCTTGCTTCTAGCTTGTGTGACCTTGGTCCAGTTACAACTTCTCCGAGTGCCTTTTCCCTCATCTATAATCCAGGGAGAGTGACCCCTTACTTCACAAAGGTGTTCTGAAGATAAACAGTGAAAAATGCATGTGCAACAACAACAAAAATCTCACGCACTGGAGATAAGGGAACGAACGCTCTTCCTTTGAAGGCTCTCTCCATGACCCTTAACTATGTGGGCTTTGCTTGGTCTCCTTTTCAGCTAACTGCCCACTGTTTCTGACTTAGTGACTACCTTTTCCCAAAGCCATGACAAAATAGCTGAAAAGTCAGAACCATGTGCCTGGACTGTCATATGAGGTCCTCCCTAAATGAGTGACAGTATTTCCTAAACAGAGTTTCTCTGTCCAGAGTTGAATATTTTGAGAGTCCCCTCCAAATCCCTCAAACCCTGAAGCTTCTACTGTTTGTCCATGTATCTGCTCCCTTTAATCTTCCACCAGGAATCAATAAAGTAAGTTACCGTCTGCCTGCCACCTCTCTCTCTCTTCCCCTTGCACACACATGCACACACTCAGTCACGGTCCCCGGCCACTCGTTACATACTGGTCTCCAAGGTAGAGGCCTGGCCAGACCTCGTCGGCATGATTACAAGCTGTCTTGCCCGTGTAGAGGAGCCTCTCCAACTCAAAGACGTTGAGGAAGGGATGGTGAACCGTGGGCATCTCCTCCAGGCTCCCTCGAGTACGAAAAGGGGACCTTGAGCTGCTGCGGGAGAAGCGGGCCATGAAAGTCATGGAGGCCCAGAGCCAGCTACCGGGACACATTTTCAAAGTGACAGGAACCGTGGCCGATGTGGGGTGGCTTCAGAGATGAAGGGCTCAGTCACCAGGTAGCTGTTGCTGGAAGCGAAAAGGTGTTAGTAAGTACTCTTGAGTAGTCCAGAGTAGCTGTTTCCTTTCCTTCCCACAGGACTGGGCCCTGGGAAGTAGACTCTTAGCTGAGAGAAGACAAGGCTAGCCCCAGAGCTCAATTGCCTCCTTTCTCAAGCTGCTGTGGGTCCCCTCCACTAAGCTCTGGCTCTGCCACTCGCGGAGGTGGTAGTCACGTGTCCTTGTTTACGGGAAGAAGGAGCTGGCCAGCTGCTGGGTTTCTCTTCCAACGCCCCACCCCCCACTGCTAACCCCGAGAGGCACAGACATACACACACACCGGACACTTTGGTGTGTCTACACACTGCCGGGGACATTTGCCAGCCGAAATCTGGGTCTCATCTGGCTGGGGTTATAGGCAGAGAGTCTAGGGATCTGAGATGGGGATGGAGGCGGCAGTAGAGCCAGACTCATCAGGGCGATAACGGCAGCTGGGACCATGACAGATGCCAAGTATGCCTCCTGGGTGCCTGAGAGATGATGTGCCTTAACCCTGCGTTTCTCAAAGATAAGCTCGTCGTGGGGGAAGGGTTCTGGGAGGGTGAAAGTGAGAAATGATAAAAAGAAGAAAAAGCGAGCTTGGGAAAATACTTGGTGAATCTAAGAACCGAGGGAAGAAGGCTTCAGTCTATGCACACAAGCCTGTGAGTGGGAGGAGCCCCTCCTCCGACAAAACCTCATCCCGAGGGAGAGAATTCTGAGTCAAAGCAGGGTTGGGGCTTTGTGTCTGTGTCTGGTGGGGGTAGGGCAGAAGTGGGAAAAACAAGGGGGAGATGATGGGAGGGGGAATGAGGGATCCAGCAGGTCCAGGGCAGCAGGGGTGGGGTGGGGTGGGGTGGGGTGGGGGAAGATTCAGGGCTGTCATGTTTTTTGCTGTTGGAATCAACGGACCCTGCACAGCAGACGGAGCAGGGTCAGCCATAAGGGCCTTAGCAGGTGTGTCTGAGAGTACCCGAGTGAGCAGGATGGCTCCAGCTTTGAGCCTCACAGCTGGAGGAGATCCTTTGAGGCTTGCCCTAGGACATGTGGGCAGACAGACACCTATGGAAGAGCCCCTGTCTTCACTTCCAGCCGCGGTCCTGCAAGTTTGGAAGGGTGGGCTTACTTGCAGCATTCCCTGTTACTCCCAACCCCGCCATCTGCCTTAGGGGCCTCAACTGAATGTCCAGCAGTAAGAAGCCATCTTGGGCCATGGTCACACAGTGATCCAATCCCACACTCCCAGCCAGGCCTAGCCCTCCCTTCCCAGAGTCAAGAGACACCAATCTCTCAGAATACACCACAAACGGGGGCAGTGGGATCGCAACTAGTAAAGGATGAGTACATAATCAGGAGTTCAGGGACAGATAGATTTTCAATGGCAGGGTTACAGTCGACATGGCCACCCTGATTACCTCCATGACCACCACTACCGCCACCACCCCTCACCATCACCACTCACCGCGTACCTCTCTTCGTGGGGCTCCAAGACCCATCCTTCCCTCCCCAGCAACCTTTGTGAGAATACATTGTGCTGCCTTAGTGGTGATGAAAGGTAAAAGGAACTAGAAGGCGGGCAAAGCAGGGAGCCGCTGTTCTCGGTACTGTGTTCCTCTTGGCGTGGAGGGGCCAGGCTCAGTCCGGAATACACCCCTGGGCCTTTTCCAATCCCATTAACCTGCCACCAGAGGCCCTGGCCGCTGCCCCCCTCCCTCCGTCTGCTGTCGCGGTAGTAACAGGTTCGTGGCTATCGCCTTAGCCCTGTACCAACCCAGACAGCCCCGCGCAGCGGGGAAGCGAGCGAGGCTCAGCGAGGCACGCTGCAACGCCCTTATGATCTTGTCCGCTCGGATTCCTGTCCCCGCGTCCGCACGTCTCTACCTCCTTGTCGCGAGGGTCTCAGATCCGGAGGTGGCCTGCGGACTCCCGCAATCCGGCGCCCATGGCTCTCCCTCGGCTCCCGCCGCTGCGCCGCCGCCCCGGCGCGCAGGTGGATCGCAGCTATTTTTATGCCATGACACGCACATCGAAGCAGGTTCCTAACGGTGTGAACGCTGGTGACATCCAGGGACACCGTCTCACGGAGCGGTGGGAGCCGCCACACCGCCCGCCCCCGTTTACAGCCCCGGCGCAGGGCCGCTGCCCCGCCTCGCGTGCACGCCAGGGCTGCTGCCCCGCAGGCCAATGGCAAAGCCTTGTGCAAGCCTTCCCAGGCAGGGTCTTCACACAACTCGCTCTTCCCAGACAGAATTAATGAATTACAGACGTCCTGCTCCACTCTTTTCTACATTCTAGAGAACAATCCTTAGACACTCTTACTATTAATAGCGATTACCACATGCTAAGCGCTTCACCGGTCTTAGGGAGTTTTATACCCACCAGAGATGTATAAAGCAGGCTTCTTCATCTGCATTTTACGAAAGGAAGAGACTGAAGTACGGAGAGGCTAAGCCCAGGTCACCAGCTAGGATTGGTTGGTAGAGCCCAGCTTCAGATGACGGTAGCGAGGACTCTGAAGTTCATGCCACGACCTGTCTCAACCGTGCTTCCTACCCAAGGAGTATGTATGCGCGTTGCAGTTCATTCAGAAAGCCGTTTGTGCATGTTCAGCGCACTCTGTACTCCACATACCCCTGAAGAAATGAATCTTTAGTTCTGTCTCACACACTGTCTTTGAGTGATATTTACTGTCACCTGCTTCTCTATGGTGAGCCCCAAGATTTCCAGCATTCTGAGTCAAGGTCACCTCTGCCTTTCCTAAGTTCCTCCCTCACTGCTTATCTCAGTTTGGGTTTCTCTTACTGCAACGAAATGCCATGACCAAAAAGCAAGTTGGAAAGGAAAGGGTTTATTTGCCTTACGAAGGAAGGAAGTTAGGACAGGAAGAACTCAAACAGGGCAGGAACGTGGAGGTAGGAGGGGTGCAGAGGCCATGGAGGGGTGCAGCTTAAGCCTTGTTCACTGGGCCTGATCAGCCTGCTGCCTTACAGAACCCAGCACCACCGGCCCAGGTGTGTCCCCACCCACAACGGACTGGGCCCTTCTCCATCAATCGCTAATTAAGAAAAACGCTCTACAGGCTTGCCTAAAGGCATTTTCTCAATTGAAGTTCCTTCCTCTCAGCCTGTGTCAAGTTGGCACAAACCCCACCCACCAGACAGCCTGGAGAGACCCAGGATGGGAAGTCAGACTGAGTGTGATCACGTGGTGCTGTTGAGAAGCAGGCAGAGCCCCAGCTCCGTCCTGGAAGGAAAGCAGGAGACAGGTAAGCTGTGGCAGGGTAGCTATGATATGGAGGTGGTGTCCACTGTGGTTGAGATTGGGAGCTGGGACATCCCCAGCTGTGAGAATAAATGAGACTGGAGTCTATGGGCCAAGGGAAGCATTGTTGGCCACACTACCAACCACCCTAAGTCTTGGGGACAGTCAGGCACCCCCATAGGCTGCCCTCTAACCCTGCAGTCAGTTTTTCTCCTGGTCTTTTGCTTTTTTAAAGAAGTGGGCTTCCATTCCATTCCAACTTCCCCCATCACTCCTTGTCCCTTTTTGGCCTGGCATTTTCCATAGAGATGAAATTGTCACCGTTTGAAATATATGACCTGAGACGTCTGACATTTTAATTATTAGATCTAGGAAAACATTGCAACGGTTTTAATATGAAATAAGTTGGGAAAGCGTGCTTAATTTGGGAGGTGGAGGCAAGAAGGTCAGGAGTTCAAGGCTAGCCTCAGTCACATCGTGATTCTGAGGTCAGACGGAATTACATGAGACCTTGCCAAGAAAAGAAAAAAGAAAAAAAAAAGGGAACTAGGCATGGTGGTAGACGCCTTTAATCCCAGCACTCGGGAGGCAGAGGCAGGTGGATCTCTGCGAGTTCAAGGCTAGCCTGATCTTAGTCTACACAGTAAATTCCAGGACAACCAAGGCTACACAGAGAAACCCTGTCTTGGAAAAAAAAAAAAAAGATGGTTTAGGGCTGTAGCTCAGGTTTTTCCTGGAATACATGTAATCCAAACATTCAGTAGGATCAGCAGTGTAAGGGGTTGTTTTTGGCTCAGTAGGAAATTAGAGGCTAGCAGGTGGAGAGGACGCTGTGGATAAAGCTGCTCTCAATTTTGTTGTGGTTGCTCGTTCTGATTCAGGCGCTTGTCTTGTAGCTTACGCTGCCCTTGGACCTTTAGGCTTTGTCTTTCCAAGTGCTGAAATTAGAGGCATGTACCACCATGCCCAACTGTCTCTGACCCCCTGTTTTTTTATTTGTTTGTCTACAAGATTTCTGTTTCAGCCTTACATTGTACTTTTCTCTGAACCATGCTTCAAAGCACATCACAGATAATCTGGGATCTGATGCCCTAAGCCACCAGAGAAGCTTTTCACGGGCCAGCATGTCCATGAAGGTGGTTTTCTGTGTAAGTAGGTCTGTGATGCTCGCAGGCAACACCAAACTACACAAAGAGTGGAGAGGAGGAAGGAGTGGGGGCGGGGGGGCTAGCAAGGAAAGATAATGGGGAAGGTAGGATGAGGAAAGAGAGGCAGGGGAGAGGAACAGCATGAGTCACCTGTCCATTCCTTGGGTTCCACAGGCATCAACTCATTTAATCCCACCCCCATTTTAGACACAGTATCCACAGTGAATACTCCAGGAGACTGAAGTTTACTGTACTAGGTAACCCATTCACAGCTAGTTGGTGCAGGAGCACAGGTTCAAACACACAACCATCTTATTCGAAGCTATACTTTTTTGACAGTAGACAGAAGAACCAGTTTTTTGGGTAATGCTTTTCTGGATCTGCTCTGTCCATTATTTCCTTGATATATATATATATTATATATACATATAATATGTATATATATACCAAGTACAATTCATATATATACGAATTATATAGAAATATATATATTATCTACTAATATTAATACTGTTAAAATATATATTTATTATGGATCTGATCTGTTCATGATTTCTTTGGTTCATATATATGTATTCATTATATACAAATATATATATATATATATTTCTACTAAGGGACCTAGATTTAATGTGCTTAAGCACCAGTTCCTTATAGTGGAGGTTATGAGTAAGTATATGAACAGAACAGAAGTGAAATAGAGGCTATCTTTTTTTTTTTTTTTTTTGGTTTTTCGAGACAGGGTTTCTCTGTGTAACAGCTCTGGCTGTCCTGGACTCACTTTGTAGACCAGGCTGGCCTCAAACTCACAAAGATCTGCCTGCCTCTGCCTCCCAAGTGCTGGGATTAAAGAGGCTATCAAAAGAGGGGTAGGGGCTGGCTCAGCTGGGAGTGGTGGCACACAGTAAGGTAGAGGCGGGAGGCTGAGGAGTTTTAGATCATCCTTGGCTTACATCCATGGTAAGTCTTACACTTGGCTAGAAGATGAGATCCTGTGTTCAAAAATCCCCAGTACTGGAATAGATAAATAAATAAGGAACATATTTTTAAAAGGGTCTTGGAACAAACTGGTCCTCCTATTTGCATACTTAAATATCATATGTAGGAGAAAGTCAATAAGAGTAGACTGTTGCTGGGTGTAGTGGCACACACCTTTGATTCCAGCACTGAGGCAGAAGCAGGAGGACCTCTGTGAGTTCCAGGGCAGCCAGGGGTGTTACACAGAGAAACTTGGTTTCAAAACACCAAAAACCAAAACCAAAAAAAAAAAAAAACCCAACAAAACAACAAACACCAACATACACACAAGAAGGCACATGATCAAATATATGAAATTGTTGTGGAAGGTCTAATATCATTGCTTCTGATAAGTTGATTTCAATGCTGAAGTCTGGTTACCACCCTTTCTGAGGCATTCTCTTGATTGGTTAATAAAAGTTGCTTCTGGCCAATTAGCTGGGCAGAAAGACTATATGAAGGCGGGACTTCCTGAGATTAGACAGGAGCACACACAGAGACTAGCTCCTTTGCCAAGCCACCATCTACTCCACCAGCCTAATCTTATAGTTTATACTTACTAATAACTACAATAATTAATTTTCAGTTTCATGAAATAATAATTATTGATGCATTGTTTGAGTATAGGTACATCTTAACCTGTACTCGCTAATTTAATCTCTTAAATGATACTAATTCTGCTTTAGAATTGAGGAAACAGGTCCTATCCTGTAGTCATAAGTCTACTCTGAAAGACATGAGCTGAGTGGTATTTAAGCGTGGACTTAATAAACCCAGGGCCATTTTACACTAAAGTGGGCCTCAAATGATTGTATTAATAGAAAACAGAACAGCAGTAGCTAACTGTGTCTGGCCATACCGTGCCATGCTTTCAGTAAACTTAGAATTTCCTTTAAGAAGTTGGAGGTTTTCAATCATCCTCCAGCTTCCAGTCTGGTAGTCTCTTCAGGGTGTGGCTCCGCAGTGGCTGGATCTGTGGGGCGTGGGGGAGCCCCTTCAGTCTTTGAGTTCTGAGAAAACACTCAGCCCAGCCCCTCTCCTAGACATGCCCTACGTATGCCCCGCCTATCTTTACCCAAAGATTTTCTGAAGCCAGAAATTGTGCAGGTTTTTTTTTTTTTTTTTGGGGTTTTCGAGACAAGGTTTCTCTGTGTAGCCCTGGCTGTCCTGGACTCACTTTGTAGACCAGGCTGGCCTTGAACTCACAAAGATCCGCCTGCCTCTGCCTCCCAAGTGCTGGGATTAAAGGCGTGTGCCACCACCGCCCGGCAAAACTCATTTCTTTCTTTTTTTTTTTTTTGGTTTTTCGAGACAGGGTTTCTCTGAATATCTCCGGCTGTCCTGGACTTGCTTTGTAGACCAGGCTGGCCTCGAACTCACAAAGATCCGCCTGCCTCTGCCTCCCAAGTGCTGGGATTAAAGGCGTGCGCCACCACGGCCCGGCTAATCGCGCAGGTTTAAAGGACACTTTCTCGGGGAAAGTGACTGATTGTTCTTCCAAAGAACCCAGGTTCAAATTCCAGCACCCACATGGCAGTTCACAGCTGTCTGTAATTGCCAGGCGTGGTGGTGCACACCTGAGAGGCAGAGGCCAGCCTGGTCTACAGAGTCCAGGACAGCCAGGGCTATTTCACAGAGAAACTCTGCCTTGAAAAACAAAAAACAAAACAAAACAAAACAAAAAAGGACACTTTTGTAAAAAGTCAAAGCTGTGTCACTCCTCTTCCTTCTTTCTCAGTCTCTCCTGTCATTCATTCCCTTCCTCTCAGCTTATCTTCCTAATGTTGAAAACATTTACCATCGGGATATTAACTTTCTTTTCTTTCTTTTTTTTTTTTGGGGGGGGGGTCGAGACAGGGTTTCTCTGTGTTGCCCTGGCTATCCTGGAACTCACTCTGTAGACCAGGCTGGCCTTGAACCCACAGAAATACACCGGCCTCTGTCTCCCAAGTGCTGGAATTAAAGGTGTGCACCACCACACCTGGCCATTGCGGACAATTGTGAACTGCCATGTGGGTGCTGGGATTTGAACCTGGGACCTTTGGAAAAGCAGCTGTGCTCTTAACTGCTGAACCATCTCTCCAGCCCCTTTCTTTTTTAAAAATTAAAAAAAATTTTTTTTTTGATTTTCAAGACAGGGTTTCTCTGTGTAACAAGCCCTGTCTGTCTGGGCTCACTTTGTGGACCAGGCTAGCCTCAAACTCACAGAGATTCACTTGCCTCTGCCTCCCGAGTGCTGGGATTAAAGGCTTGCACCATCACAGCCCACGACAATAACTTTTTAAAGAACAAACTCTGGGGCAAAGAGCATTTTCCTGTTAGCATGCATTCGTGGTAAAGACTCCTGTGCCTCCAGCAGAAATCAACCAGGGTTACTCTTTGCAAATGCAACAGCATAAAAGTATATGAAGTAAACCTACTATAGTACTAAGAAAAAGAAAAAACATGTATAATAAACATTTTAGAAAATGTGGAAGGGAAGCATGCCACATACAGAAAGAGGTAAAGTCTAGCCAGAGTGGAGTTACAGAATTAATCTTATCTTGTGACTTTGAACTACAACCCCAAAATTTAGTCTATAGTTTGCAGTCAGTTGTAATTGTCAGTTTTATGAAATTCCTTGAGATTGCCTTAGTAGCTTCATGTTTGGTCAATTTTGATAAATGAGTCATACATGCTTGAAAAGAATGTATACATATAAAATATAATCTAATTTTGGATTTCTTTTTCTTTTCTTTTTCCCCAAGACAGGGTTTCTCTTTGTATCCCTGGCTGTCCTGTACTCACTTTGTACACCAGGCTGGCCTTGAACTCACAGAAATTCACCTGCCTCCGGAGTCCTGAGATTAAAGGCCTGTGCTATCATGCCCAGCAATTACAGACAGCTGTGCTGGGATTTGAACCCGGGTCCTTTGGAAGAACAGCCAGGTCTCTTAACTGCTGAGCCATCTCTCCAGCCCGTTAATTTTAGATTTCTATCATATCTCCCTTCTATATGAGACTTCAAAATACTGTGAATCTTTTTGTTTGGGAGAGTGTTACCACCTGGATATCTTGGCTGAGCTGGTTTTCTCTGCCAATTAAATAATGAAAAGACAGGAAAAATCTCAGACAAAGCAAACAGCAGCAGGCAATAAGCCAGTGTTGTTCTCACCTGTGGGTTGTGACCCCCTTTGGGGGCTGAACAATCCTTTTACGGGGGTCTCTTTTTTATGTTTATTTATTACTTCAAGTTACATCCCCATCATAGTGCCCTCTTTCCACTCCTCCCGGTTGCAGGGTCTCTTAAGACAATCAGAAATATCATATCTACATTACGATTCATAACAGTAACAAAATTACAATTATGAAGTAGCAACGAAATAATTTTATGGTTGGGATTCACTGAAACATGAGGAGCTGTATTAAAGGGTCACAGCATTAGGAACGTTGAGAACCACTGCCAATAAGCTATACTAAGATGAAGAAGCAGCACACACTAGGGGAGAGGGCACACAGAAAGAAATACCCAGCACAGCAGAGAGGGGACACATCCATCCCCAGCACCCTCAAGGCTCAGGGATTTAAGTGTTTTTGGTGAATTGGGATATGGTCCCCACCTTTTTAAAGTTTATTTGGGTTAATCAACTTAAAGACAAAAAGAAATCTGATAAGGCCACAGCTTTAGATAGACATGTTCAGGACCTGCCCTGAACATATTTGACCAGCTATAAAGGGGAGAACCTAGTGGTGGGAGAGAAAACCTGCCCTACTTTTGTCTGTGGTGAGAAAGTCGAGGAAGAAGCTGGACATTTGCCAGTTTTATTATCAATCTATGGCCCCTTTCCCATCTGTCTGTCAGGGCTCTGTCTAGCATTTGGTCACTCATTAGAACTAAGCTGTGTTATTAGATACATGAAATTCACATGAGTTGTTTGTTTTGTTATTAAAAGAAATTTCAGAGAAGTAACAGTATGGATTTTTAAATACTAGGTTATAAAAGTGATTGATATTTCGTTTTGGGTTTCTCTCTTTCTCCCCTTACTCTGGGGAAAGCTGGCTTTGTTATCTTCAGGACAGTCATACAGACCTCTATCAGATCATGTTCAGACTCTTCTTCAGAAGACTACAGAACAGCAAAGATGAGAAATTGAGCAATGAACTTCCACAGAGTTTAGCTACTGAGAACCTTACCATCCAGCCACACAGCTCATTGTCTTAATAAGCACAATATTTCCATTCCAGGAGACACTCATGGAAGAAAGTAAAAGTCCCAAATCATTTTGCTTTTCATGTTAATAACACATCAAATGACCTAGCAGTGCTCAAAGCATCCATTTAGAGTTCACCCGGAGTGCTCTGCTGCTTGTACATCTACATGCCAGAAGAGGACACCAGATCCCTTTAGAGATGGTCATGAGCCACCACGTGGGTGCTGGGAATTGAACTCAGGACTTCTCGAAGAGCAGCCAGTGCTCTTAACCACTGAGCCATCTCTAGCCCACAAATCTTTTTTTGTTTAATCCTTTGAAATGTCAGTATAGTAACAGCAAGCTGATCAATACACTTAACATTTATTTATGCAATAAATTCAATTTTATTTTGTTTACAGATTGTGATGATATAGGTAAAATGCATAGCCTGGTATCTGGTAATCTTGAAGACATCACTGATGAGATTTGGTTAGGATGAAGATTTCCCGCTGACCTGGAAACAGCATGTACTTGCAGCCACTGAAGTGCTTTACAGCGTAAAATGTTGGGCACTGACTTCTTGGCACTTGAGCTCTCTAAATTCTTGGCACTTGAGCTCTCTAAATGGAAAATTTATTTTTTTTCCTTTAAAGAACCGATTGCTTATAGAACTAGATTTTTAAAAAATTATTTGCTTTAACAATCAAGGTGGCCGGGCGGTGGTGGCGCACGCCTTTAATCCCAGCACTCGGGAGGCAGAGGCAGGTGGATCTTTGTGAGTTCGAGGCCAGCCTGGTCTACAAAAGTGAGTCCAGGACAGCCAGGGCTACACAGAGAAACCCTGTCTCGAAAAAACCAAAAAAAAAAAAAACCAAAAAAAAAAAAAACAATCAAGGTGTGGTGGTTCTTCAGTCTCAGCACCTAGGAAGCAGAGGCAGGAGGATCTCTGTGAGTTTGAAGCTGGCCTGGCCTGTGCTACATAGTGAGTTCCAGTACAGCCAGGGCTGTGTAGAAAGACTCTGTCTCAAAAAAAATGTGTATGTGTATGTGTGTGTGTATGAGCCCTTTGTCTGATTGTTTGTATGTACACTCTGTGTGTGCAGTGCCCTTGGAACCAGAAGAATGTATTCTGTGGGTCCTAGGAAGCAGACCTCCATCTGCTACGAGACCAGCAAGTGCTCTTCACCACTGAGCTGTTGATCCATCCCCTAGAATTAGTTTAAAACTTTTTATTTTATGTGTGTGAGTATTTTGTTGTTATGAATGTTTGTATGCAGTGTTTATGCCTGCTGCCAGTGGAGGCCAAAAGAGGGGTGTTAGTAACCCTGGGACTGGAATGGTGATAATGGTGATGGTGGTGGTGATTACGGCTCAGTATGTGGGTGCTGACAGGAGCTGAACCTGGTCCTTTGGAAGGCCAGTGTTCTTCACTGCTGAGTCAGCCCTAGAATTAGATTGTAAAACAAACCTCAGTTTCCATGGAAGTTTACTTTGCCAGTAGTAATGTAACACTGGTATTTGTCTTGGCCTGCTTTCTGGTCCTCTCCTCATGGAACTTTTATGGACAGGTTCCCCGGGGAATACTATGGGTCCTAAAATAAACCAACAATACCCCAGGAGGCTGAGTTGTTTAGATTTCTTCCCAGACCAAGAGTCTGGGGACAAATTTTGCTCCAAGTCACTTATGCTATGAAACTTTTAAGAAGGATGCCCCACTATGTCTTGTTTATCTTCTGAGAATCTAGTTCTAGAAACTTTTTCTTCCACTGATTTTTTTTCTCCTGACACAGAAACCTTGTCAGAGTTTGAGTTAGACTTGTCACCCAGAAGGACAGAGTCCCTGTGTCTAAGGGGCAAAGTGGCATTTAAGATTGTGCATTCCTAGTTTTGTTTTTTTCCCAGACAGGGGTTCTCTGTGCTGCCCTTGCTGTTCTGGACTCACTTTGTAGATCAGGATGTCCTTGAACTCAAGATCTGCCTGCCTCTGTCTCCTGAGTGCTGGAATTAAAGGTGTGTGCCACTGTGCCCGGAAATTACAGTCAGCTGTGAACTGCCATGTGGGTGCTGGGATTTGAACCCAGGTCCTTTGGAAAAGCAGCCAGTGCTCTTAACCACTGATCAATCTCTCCAGCCCTGTGCATTCCTACATTTGAGTAGCTGTTCTAACCTGAGTGATGTCCCTCAAGGCCTGATTTCTGCTGGTTTCATATATTTATGTTGTAACCCAAATTTGGATGCTTATTTTTTTAATGGTATGGTTTCAAGAAAGATCACTTTAAAAATAACATGAAACTCTGTGGACAGTTGATATGAAATTGCAAAAATCACACATGACAGCAAACATATCTAGCACTCAGAATTAGACATTGTTCCACAGGGGTGGAGAAGAACCTAAAAGAAATTCAGATTCCAAAATCTCTTCAAGTCTAAGTTCAAAAAAAAAAAAAAAGAAAATAAAGAAAGAAAAACAAAAACAAAAAGAAGGAAAAAAACACAGAGCAATCTTTTATTTTTAAAATTTGTATATCTTTGTGTATATATGTGGTAGGGCTAGAGGGACAATCTTAGGTGCTGTTCTTCAGGTTTAGTTTTGAGACCAGGCCACTCACTGGCCTGGAACTTGACAAGTAGGCTAGGTGAGGTAACCAGCAAACCCTGGGATCCTATGAGCTCTCTGCCTGGGATTACAAGTGTCTTGTAATATCTAGCCTTCTCCTACTTGCAAGGTAAGCACTTTACCAAAGAGCGACATCCTGGGCTCCACAACATCTCTTTTAGATCTCCCCAAACCTCAACCACAAACCTGACAGCCTTTATTCTACTATCTTCACCCTATATCCTGTGTTCGTCAACTTTTATCTGTCCCGATCTCCCCCTCCCATCTGCTCCCTTTCCCTCCTGCATGGACAGAAATCCTCAAAGATCAATTGCTCTTAAAATTAAACTGCTCCTTCAACAAGGAAACGTCCTTCTAGTTGACTTTAAGCTCTTATCTCATTCATAGCGGAGAGCTAGTGTCAAAAGCTTTAGAAAAAAATCTACACAGGATAGAGAGAAATTTGCAGAGAAAAAACTGCTTGAAAGGATGTTTCTAATGTGGAAAATTACAACCCATCTTTCCAGTGTCAGGGGCTCTCATTGTACTGGGACTGGTATTAAAGGTCTTTTCAAAGCATGCAATACATAGACACTCAGTGATGTGAAATTCAAAGCAGCAAAATTCTTTGAGACTCTAGCTTCTATGACCTATGATATTGCTTTTAATATAAAACAACTACTTCTGTGGCCTACTGACTTGGAGCATGAGGTAATAACTGGCTGGCACACATGTCTAGAAATACCACCTCCAAGTCTAGACTTCACTCTTTCATTATGAGAAGATGAGGTCAAATATTTTAAGAGACTCCTGTGACATACCCAGCCTTTCATCAACAGGTAAGAGTAGTCTTTCTTCAGGATCTTTCTAAACAACAACTGTATGATCTAAAATCTGGAAACCCACTCTTGTAGAAGAAGCTGCCTGATAGCCCTATGACTGTGATGGACCAAGACAGCAAACGCATTAGCGCCACAGTGAAACTCTAAAGGCAGATGTGACTTTAAAGGCACATTTGTAAAACTGTAAAGGCAGATGTGATGGTTAATATTGATTTTCACTTTGGCAAGAGGCAGGCCCCTGGGCACATGGGATATGGCCTAGATCAGGTTAGCCTCTAGGCGTGTCTCTGAGGAATTTTCTTGATTCCATTAATTGAAATGGGCAGATGCACCTAAAGGTGGACCCCACCTTCCATCCTGCAGCCCAGCTTTTGGGAAGCCCTTTAGAAAAGGAAAAGCTTTTGGCTTTTGTTTTTTAGTCTTTGAATTTTCCTGATGAGATCATTTACCTTGTTCCTGCTGCCACAGCCACCCTAACCCTTATCTTTTCCTGACATCACAACTCAGACTGTGTGGCCTTCCCAAGTGGACTGAAGACAGATGGCCCCCAGGAACGCTCTCGCCTTCAGCATCCAGACTCATATATTGACCAACTATGGGTTTTGCCACACTCTGCAAGGGCCATGTTGAATTTATGATACAAAACCATTCCCTTTAACCTGGACAAGAACATGTATGTAATTTATTGCCTCTTCCAGAAGAGTCTCTGCTGCTACCATGGTCTGTTTTGGCCACTTGCTTTCTCTGTTATGGAACAGAGATTACTAGATAACTTAAGTCAAGTACAAGAAAAATTGAGCCTTGTCTCTGTTTTAAAATCTTCTATCTTACTCAGCTGGGTGATGGTGGTACACACCTTTAATTCCAGCACTCTGGAGGTAGAAGCAGGAGTTCCAGGACAGCCAAGTCTACAGAAAGAAACTCTGTCTCAAAAAACCAAAACCAACCAACCAAACAAACAAACAAAGCTTCTATTTTAATAACATGAGGAGAATTATGGCTTGCTCTCTTTCCTTTCCAAATCCTTTGTAAGAGTCCTGGAAGGTAAGCCCTAGGAGGCAGCAACCTAATTCGCTCCTGCCCACGAGTTGTGGGACTTTCCACTGGGAGGGGCAGAGGCTTGGACAGACAGTGCAATAGCATGCTGTCCTTGGATTTAATGTCCTCTCCTTCGGAAGAGATGCTTTTCAAAGAGAAGAATGTGAGCTCACACTCCTGCGGACCTCTAGAACATACTCTTGGTAATGCAAAAAGAGATCTGAGAGGCAAATAAAGACATAAGAAAATCAGATGAGTCAGCTAGGAACCCTAAATTTGGTTTTGTAGGCTCTTCAGATTAGCAGTTTGACCTAGACTTGATTTAATTTCAGCGTACTTCATTCCTATGTGAGAGGTGGATTACAACCATAAATATGGGTCTTAGTATGTTGGTGCTGCGATGTTTACGGGGGTGATCTCCAGAGTATTAAGTATTAAAGTGCAAAGCTATGGCACCAGGAACTAGAGAAATGGCTCAGTGGTTAAGAGCACTTTCTGCTCTTCCAGGGGACCCAGGCTCAATTCCCAGCGCCCACATTGTGGCTCACAACCACTTATTGTTCTAGTTCCAGGGGATCCAGTGCCTTCTGACCTCCACAAGCACCAGGCACACACGAGGCAAACAAATATATATGCAGGCAAGACATTCGTACACAGATAATAAAAATAAATGTGTTAAAAACAAAAATGATGGCATCAAACAATGCAACAAATAGCTCAACAGGAAGAACAACAAATTCTAATGTTTAGGAAAATTGGAGCACACATCATCAGATCATTGGAGGGTAAGTAATAATTTTCAGGAACTTTCTTTTTATAAATATTGCTTATATTTCCTCAGATGATGGGATGAGATGAGAGCTGTACCCAAGAATACATGGTTTGGGCTGAGCCCAGAGCATTTGTATCTCTCTTCTAACTATCCCTACCTCTAGGTCTGAAAGCTTCTCACTTCCATATGATCTAATCAGTCTGAGACTTATTGTGAATAAGCTCACCCTTTCTAGTTCTTTCTGAACTCTGGCTGACTGGTTCCACTCAGCTGTTCTGGCTCAAAACTCCTCTCCAAACTGGAGTTTCTCTGCTTCTCACTGAATTGCTCTGCTTGGAAAAACTGCCTCTGAATTCCAAGAACTGAACTGCATGAACTCTACTGCATTCAAATGAATTGCACCAAACTGTACTGTAGTCCTGAACTCTACTGTACTGTTTCTATAAACTACTGTATTCCTGTACTGTACACCTCTTCTGTATTGTCTTAAGTACCCTCCCTTTCCTGTCTTCATGAGAGTTAAGCATAACCTGTTAAATCTTTCTTTGATTCATCATTTTGTCTGCCCCTCCATTAGACTTCATTGTTTGGGATTCAAAGTGTGTACTTAGGGTACATCAATATTCCAGCCGGAGTAATTAAAGGTGTATGGAATGTCTGCATTCCAGCCCAATCACACAGACCTAGAAGGTCCTTGGATATGATCCCTTGCCAGAGCAACCACGTTGCTGGATTAAAAGTCCTTTACACCATTTGATTTTTGTGGTGTTAGAAATTAAAACTGGGGGCTCATGTATGCTAGAAAGGTGCTTTTCCACCAAGCTATATCCCCAGCCTCTCCTCCTGGTTTTAAAAATGATTATGTTTGAGAATGGGGCCTATGAAATTGCCCACACTGGGCTCAAGCTTACTTTGTAGCCCAGTCAGTCTCGAACTTGCCTCAGCCACACACATGTAGTTAGGATTACATGTCTGTGCCACGAGGCCAGGCTCTGGGGACTTCGTATATGACTGCAACAGCTCAACTAGCAGCAAAGATCTGGAGGGATCTAAATATTAATTAAATAACCTACATATTAATGGCTTGTCCTTTAGTTCAGGATACAGAATGACCAGAAGGGAACAATAGAACCCAAAGCTACTTCACAGTTCTTGTGTGAATTGACACATCCTCACCACTCCACTGTCCCCAGTAGCATGACTTCACAACCTCAGAGGCTTGTCCAGGAAAATACATGTCCTCACAGCTTCATTGTTTATTTTAAAAACTCACCAAAGACCCAACAACTCTACAAGGCATCATTTCGCAGCTTATGTTCTACTCTTTGAATGTCTCATCTCTGTATCTTTACTGTGCTTTTTCTACAAAACTTGCACTACTATATTACGACATCTACTGGATGCTAATCAAGTCCTTGCATAGATCTACTTTAATCAAATTTGAAAGTCTCAGTTACTCAGGCCTTGTGCTGCCTTTTTGAGACACTGCCATATTTGTGTTTTCTCTCACTGTGGCAAGGAATAAACTGAGCATTGTGTTTTCATGATTGTTTCATTTTCTGGTGACATCTGGTAAGGCAGCATTTACAAGCACTGGGAAGAATGTGTTAAGCCAAGAAAGAAAGAAAGCAGATTTTATTATTAAAAAGATGGAAAGCAAAATATCCTCATCAGCAAAGTAAAGTGACATCATATCTTTCATGTGCCGAAGACACATAACGGAACCCAAATCTCTAAACTTAGGCAATGTCATTTACCAGTCAAGGATAATTATAATTTTTTAAAAAGTCACCCAAACACTTAGAAATTTTCTACCAATAGTCTCTTCCAAAAAGAACTAAGTATAGAAAAAAAAAACCTTACAGGGAACTAACAGAATAAAGAAGCAATAGTATGCAAAAAGATTGTTTAAAAATGCTGATAAACCTCTCTGTTTCATGACATCTGTGAGGTTCATTATTTCTCTGTTTGGTTTTTAAAATTATGAGGCAAGTTAGTATGAAAGCTGAGTTAGATATAGAACTTTAAACTCATGGAGATGGTTAGATAGTAAAATGTTAAAAGTCAGGTGCCAAATACATATGGACTGGACATTGGGAATGTATGCTAAGCCATATAACTCTTATAATTGTGGCCTATTTATTTCTGTTGTTTTGTATTGTATTTATAGTTATAAGAAAAAGAACCATTTTTTGGACTGAAAGGGAGAGCTGTTGGGGGGAAAATGAAATACCTTAATCTAAAAAAAAAAAAAAAAAGAGAAGAGGATGGGGGGGTTTAGGGGGAGGAGGGTGGAAGGCTGGGACTGGAGGGGGGAGTAGGGAGGGGATTGTGATTGAGATGTAACTTGAAGAAATAAAAAATAAATTATTAAAAAAAATGCTGATAAACGGGCTGGAGAGGTGGCTCAGAGGTTAAGAGCACTGGCTGTTCTTCCCAAGGTCCTGAGTTCAATTCCCAGCAACCACATGGTGGCTCACAGCCATCTACATTGAGATCTGCCTAGGCATATATGTAGAGCAAATACTGTATACATAATAAATAAATAAATGTTTTAAAAAATGCTGATAAACTTAAGTATATATTGAGTGTAAAAACTAGAATGGCAATCACTTTCATATGTTTAAAAAAACCAGCTGTCATGATTAAAGATAGTAGATTAAAAGTAAGCATTTTACTTCTACTTTTTTTCAAAATTCTACAAAAATAAAAATAGATTGAAAAATAATAAAACCTTAAGACTTATCCAATGTTTGTAATAGTAGCAAAAAATATTGGATACTAAAAAGCAGGAGGCAAATCAATTGGGACATATTGGCAATCTGATTTCCTCCACAGAACGTCCAAAAGGTCAGAGAAATAGCAGCATGAGGATGAACTAAAGGCACAGACATGCCTGGAAGTGGGCTCAAGTTAAATCCTCAGCCTCAGGTGTCCCATCACAACCCCTCCTTCCCACACCAGCATCTCTCCTGAAGAGGACATCTTGTCTGGGGCAAGTCCAGGGATATTTGAGCACCTCTGTCACTCTAAAAATAGAGTGTGTTAGTCAGACTTTCTCATTGCTGTGACCTGAATAAACAACCTGGGATGGGAAAGATTTATTTCAACTTGAAGATTCAGAGATATCAGTTCATAGTTCCTGGCAGTGCTGATTCTGGGTCTATGATCTAGGACGCAGGACCTTTGGAGGAGAAGGATGCTTGCCTCATGATTGGTGGGAAACACAAAGATGAAGGGAACCAGATTTAACCTTTGAAGGAAGGCATGCTCTCAGGAACCGATTTCCTGCAGCTAAACCTCGTGTCTCAAAATAGCACCAGCTGGAGACCATTCAAAACATGAGCCTATTAGGGATAGTTGACTGGAAAACCCTAACTAGGTCCTAACTTGTAAGTCTCCAACACTCTCCAGCAATATCATTTGATTATGAAGCCATCGAAGAAGTACTCCATTGATTAGGCCAGAGACCCTAGCTAGCATCTAATCACTTCCTCAACATCTTCCAGCTGGAAACTAGAACCTTCAATGTATGAGCCTGGCTGTGAGCATTTCAAATTTAAATCAAAACACAAAGGTTATTGTTAATAACTGAATTACTTAATATGATAAACCATTAATATAAATGTTTTAAAATTTTATTTATTTTTAATTATTTTTTCAAGATGGTTTCTCTGTGTATTCATGGCTGTCCTAGACTCACTTTGTACCCTAGGCTAGCCTTGAACTCACAGAGATCTACCTGTCTCTGTCTCCTGAGTGCTGGGATTAAAGGCTTGCACTACCATGTCCAGCAATAACAAAATACAAGGTTTATTGTATATGCATTAGTGTTTTGCCTGCATGTATGTTGGTGTAAGGTTGTTGGATTCCCTGGAACTTGGATTGCAGACAATTGTTATCTGCCATGTGAGTGCTGGGAATTGAACCTGGGTCCTCTGGAAGAACAGCCAGTGCTCTAAAACCTCTGAGCCATCTCTCCAGCCCTGATAAACCATTAATATAATAAAAACAAAGGATATCCATTAACAGGACATCCAAAAGGAAAAATAACCTCTAACATGAGACTCAAGGACACTCTGGGGTGATAGCTCTGCACCCATTCTCTTATTTTGAAATATTAATAAAAATATCGAGAAATAGTTGTGTTGAGTAGGCAGAGATATAGGCAACTGGAAAAGAAGATGAACTCTGAGTTAGTGAACTATTCCCTGAAAATTAAGAAAACTTAAAAAAACCTCAATGATTAACTGAAGGGAAACAGAGAAATAGGAGGACCCAGGACATGACTCAACTCTGAATAATAACGTACACGTCTAATGTCCTAAACCTAGCAACCACACAAAATTATCATTTGACTATGTAATAAAACAGAGAGGGAAGGATGCTTGCACTTTAAAATTTTATTTTATTTGGGCTGCAGAGAGGGATCTGCAGCTAAGAGCATTTGGTGTTCTTGCAGAAGAACTGAGTTTGGTTCACAACACCTTAAATATATTTAAAAATTGATGATGTTGATGATGTGTGTAAGAGGCACAAATGTGCCATAATGGAGTGTAACCGAACTTTTAAATTATTATTTATCACTTATTTATTTATTACTAAATTCACTTATAACAAACACCAACAATTTCTTAACTATTAATCCTATAAATTCCTACAACCCCTTTAACCTATCCACTAAACCTATTGATAATTATAACAACTACTTTCATAACCTTTTAGAATGATACAGTCTCTGGGGCAGGTCCTCAGTCGTCAGGAACACAGTCTTTGTTGTAGATTCTTTAACGCACTTAGCAGTCCTTTTTCTGGATCTCTCAGATGCAAGTTCGTCAGGGTAAGTTGGTTATTGCAGTCTCACCTTAAATAAGGCTTCATGCTTTCTTCTCTGTGGGAGACCCCTGCCGTCTGCAGGCCAACTTACTTCTTTGGAATCAGGAACTCAGCTGCTCTGCCTCAGTCCTTAAAGCCAGGCACAGTTTCCCCTAGGCCACTGATCGGACAGATCAAACCCCTCCAGGCAAAAGCTGAGCCACAGGGTCCAGTCCTTGGCCTTTTGGTGTCTTGCTCAGGCTTTCTTTGCTCACCGGCTTCTTTCTGCTTCAGGGAGAGAGCTGGCCATCAATGGCCAGCCCTTTTTTCAGCAGGACTCTTGGAGCTCTCTAGCATCAGGGGCCTCTTCTCTTTCTGGGCTCCATGTACTGTCCTTAAATAGGAGGAACCCTGTTTCAGCTTAATTTGGGCTCCGCCCACTTAGCAGCTGAAAACAATGTCAGACCAGATACTTTGTTTCTTCAAGTCCATTAAGTCTTTCCTGTTTTCCTGACTTCAACCTTGTTTTTCAGTCTATTGAGTCTTTCCTGTTTTTCAGTCTATTGAGTCTTTCCTGTTTTTCAGTCTATTAAGTCTTTCCTGTTTTTGCTGACTTCATGCTGATAATGCTCTTCAGGCCCCGAATTAAGAGACAGTATCAGAAACTCCTATATATTTTCTAAATCTAATTTATCTAACCCCTACAATGGAGTACATAAATGGAGGTTGGAGGATAAGCTTGTAGTTTCTGTTTTCTCCTTCCACCAGAGATGGAGCTCTGATAGTCAGGCTTGCTTGTGATTGTTTTTACTCACTGAGCTGTCTCCCTGACTTTGCTTACATATTAAACAAAAGGAAATCCTCAGTTTTTATCTTTTAAAAAGGCGCAAAAGTATCTTTTATTTGCCAGATGTAATTGTTGTCTTAGAGACTTACTGTCTCCATTTACCAACCCAGGCCTAGTCCTGGAAGCTTCTAGCCTCTCTGTACAATCTAATCTAGGTTTAGAGTGTTTTCAGCCTCTGAGACTTACTGCTGAATAAGCTCACTCTTTCTAGTTCTTTCTGAACTCTGGCTGGCTCAAGCTCCTCTTCAAGCGGACTGATTCAAACTGGCTTCTCTCAGCTTCTCACTGAATTGCTCTGCTTGGCCACATACTAACGTTGGCGATATGTTCTAATCTTTTTGGCTTCTTCTCATTCTCTGGCTCATTCTGGCTTCACCTTTGTCTGGTTTGTTTTCTCTCTGCAACCTGTTTCTGTACAACTGCCCTGGTAAAACTGCCTCCTCTCTTTCTGTCCCTCTGTGCTGCTTCTGCCTCTGCCTCTTCCTCTTCCTCTTCTTCTTCTTCCTCCTCTTCCTCTTCTTCTTCTTCTCTCTCTCTCTCTCATTTTCTTGAGTCAGGGTTTCTCTGTGTAACAGTACTGGCTCTCCTGGAACTCATTCTGTGGACCAGGCTGGCCTCAAACTCGCAGAGATCCACCTGTCTCTGCCTCCCAAGTGCTGGGATTAAAGGCATGTGCCACCACGCCCGGCCATGCTGCTCTCTTTTAAGTCACCACTCTTTCTTCCCTCTTCTAGTGTGGGTTAGGCACATCCTATTCTGTCAAATCTTTTTCTGATGTGTCACTTTGTCTGCCTCTCAGATAGACATCACTTTAAACATGTGTGCTTCATTCTACAAACTAACATTACCTCCATTGTTACGTATTAAAGCTAAGCACTAGGGCATGTCTGCATGCCAGCCAGAGGGACTAAAAGTGTATACTAAGGGCTTGTCTGTATTCCATCTGGATCACACAGACCTAAGGTCTTTGGATTCCATCCCTTTCCAGAGCACCCATGTGGCTGGATTAAAATTCCTTTACAAAAAGTGTGTTTTCATTTTTGTGTATGTATATGTGTCCTTGTATGTGTGCCCATGGGAGCCAGGAGAGGGAGCTGGATCACCTGGAGCTGGATGTACAGGAGTCCTGAGTCAACAGGGTAGTGGGTGCTGCAACCTGAACTCCTGCCCATTACAAGAGTAGTAAGTGTGGTCGGGCGTGGCGGCACACATCTTTAATCCCAGCACTCAGGAGGCAGAGGCAGGTGGATCTCTGTGAATTTGAGGCCAGCCTAGTCTACAGAGTGAGTTCCAGGACAGCCAATGTTGTTACACAGAGAAACCCTATCTCCAGAAACCTAAAAAAAGTAAAAAGAGCACTATGTTATTTGGAAAGATACGATACTGGACAAAGCTGGAAAGAACACCTACAATTCCTCAAGATGTCTGCCTCCAGGTGGGAAAGGGGGGGAAGTAGGCAGAGGGTTGCTCATTTACATGGGAGGTGTTACAGATGCCACTGCATTTCTAAACTGTGTGAGTTCTGTGACTGACCTAAGAGTGCTTTATATTATATTTAAGTTGCTACTACTACTGTTACTACTATTAAAAGGCTATATAATAAGCCTTGCGATTCTTTTGTCTGTTTAATAAAACTGGAGCATAGCCTTGTACATCTGGAAGACCAGCATTTGGGAGACCGAGGCAAAAGGATTATACATTGAAAGCCAGCTGTGGCTACATAGCGAAACCCCATATCAAAAATAAAATACAGCAAAAGCAAGAAATGAAAATCCTCGTCTTGTTCAGAGAGAGTAAAACTGCTGTTTACATTTACACTTAAACTTTCAAATCAACAGAGCTTAATGGAGAGAATGAAGAATACTAGATAAATTGAACCAAAGACAGAAAATGATAGCATGTAAATAGAAAAGATAAAATAAAATGGAACGAGATATTTTAAAATGAATTGTATATACCATATACTATGTGCAGTCTAAATGTAAAACAAGACTAAAAAATCCATATAATGGCTGTGTTCTTACCAGTGATCCTGTGACATTGTGCCTCGTGAGCCCACTGGGATACTCCCACCCAGGGTTAGTGCAAAGTGGAAGGGCATATGGAGACGCTTGCAACTTTGCTGTAAATTTGAAATTATTTCAACTTAGTTAAAAATAAAGCCTTTGGTGGCCCAGAGCAATGAACCCAATCCATAGAGCACATCTTTATCTGCATGCCACATGCAGATTATTGCTACTTTCATATCATTATCAGAGCATTTTCACCTTTTAGCAGATATCATCCCAGCATGACTCGTTTATCCTTCTAAATCTGTAGGAGATGAAAAGGAAGCGAATCAGAAGTCTGGAGCGATGATGTCTAGCAGCCCAATGGCAATGGAAGGAGCCGGAAAAGGAGAAGACTTAAAAACTAGAAGGAAGGCATCTTTAATTATAAATACTTCAGGATCCCGTGGATATTACTGTTCCATGTGTTGCAAAATAACTGAATGATTGACTTAAAGCTGGTTAATGCATGTAAAGCAATTGAGAGGAGACATATTTCAACTTAGGTTTATCATTATATTTTTATATATTAATCATATTATATAATTAGTAATATCATATGTATATTACACAAAGGGTAAATTTGGCTCTGTTATTTCCAGGAAAGGAAGATAGTTTATCTTGTTGGGTGAAGGGTACACAGAGATAGATAAGTCTGGTGACTCCTTTTATCCACGAGAAATGTAGACTTGGCTGCCTCTTGCTCCATGCCCTATGAGTTGAGTTGCTGATGCTTATGTGGCATGTTCTGCTGGGGACTTATCTCGGTGGCTAGTGTGACCCTGTGGATATGGCGGTTTTTGTTTGAGGTCAATCGTACATTGACTAACCTAAATGACTTATGGATAACTAAGGGAGCTAGAGTAGACAGAAGGTGAATGAAGTAGAAGGAGTGAGTATTCTCCACAATAAAGTTCTGTCTTAAAGTCCAGCTGGCATTCAGGGCTTCTTTCTAATCATGAGGTAAAAGAAAGAGTGCATTTTTGGCAAAGGGTCAGTAGGGACCAAGGAAGTGTACTAAATAAAGGAACGAGGGCTTCTATTGTGAGCCCTATGTTCCCTGTGATAAACCACTAACTTCATTGAATCTATTTTTTCCTAAAAGTGGATTAATATTCTACTCTGCCTTGATCTCACAGGACTGTTATGAGACTCACAGAATGTATACACACATATACACATCACTACTATACATACACACACTAGCACACCAACACACACACACACACACACACACACACACACACACACACACACACATACACACAGCACACACATGCAGGAGCCTGTCCTTTAAAGTGCTGTGATGTTAGAATAGTTAGTTTGGAGCTGAGTGGTGTGGCTCTGGGAGCCTTCCATAGGCTTCTACAGTATTACAGAGGGCATGTGTTCTAACTGCTGAAGCATGGATTCTTGGAGCGAGACATCAGAGTATGGCTGCTGTTTCTTTGCCTGAATGCCTCTAAATCTTAATTTGTTCATCCATATTGTGATGTGGTTTTCTTCTTCTTCTTTTTTTTTTTTTTTTACTGAGGAATAAAGATAAGGCATGCAAATCCAGTCACAGCACCTGGTTCATAGTGAGGCTGTATTACTGCGCTATGTGTAAAGATTTGTATACTAGCTTCCCATGAAAACCTTTGTTCACTCATTGCTTTGTATTCTGTGTGCTTTTCACGTGGTCTGCTTATGGTGTGTTTTTCACCCTTTTTCTTTTCTTCTCTCTCTCTCTCTCTCTCTCTCTCTCTCTCTCTCTCGGTGTTGGAGACTGAATCCACACTTTCATGGATGCCAAGCAGGCAGTTCCTCACTGAGCTGCACCCCAGCCCTGTGTATAGTTTGAGTTTGGACTTCCCTCATCCAAGTTGTCATAAAAGAGCCGGGAGAAATTATGGATAATTTGAGGATGTCATGTATGCTGGCTCCGTTTTCTGAAACAAGAATCAGAATGTATGATGTAAAATAAGTCAGAAGTGTGTAAACAGGGGTATTGGGACAGGGCATTTGACACGGAGATGACTCAGAAAAATCTCTGCCTTGCAGCAAAGATACACGGGGAGTAAACAGTAAAATACTGGGCTGTAGGGTTAGAGTGAGAAAAGAGATGGAACGGGAATTCACTTTGCAGCCACTGGAGGTCGCTCTGGTTTTTCGTATAAGTGCTGTACACTGCCAGTGAGCTTTACCAGACACAAAGGAGCCAACATAGAAGGGGACGGTGATCTTGGTGAGGGAGGAGAAACCGAATGCTGCATGGACTTGGCAGGATAGGGCTGAGATACGAAGAGCCTTCGCCTTTGAAAACAAAAGTGCTATTTCTGGATAGGGCAGTAGGTGGGCTTCCCTTATGACACACGAACTTTCTAGAACTTCACTTTCTAATTAATGAGCATGAAGGAATGGTGAATGCCTCTGGAGAAGACCTATCAAATCCACAGTGAGGTGCAAATGACTAACCGCGGGGCTTTTCCTGAGGATAACTCGAGGAGAGCAAAGGAAGGAAATGAACCTATTTCCTCCTGAAAAATCTGTTTCTAATTACTCACACTTCTATTAAAAGAGAAATGTAGAAGATCATGGAGAAAATATATCACTCTTATTCTTACAATCCAGAGATACATCTTACCAAATTGGTGAATTTATTTTAGTGTTTTACTGGGAGGGTAGAATAAATTCCTTTCTGTTTGACACTGGGAGTGTAGAATAAATTCATAAGACACAATATTTGGAAACAATATTAATTTTTAAACTCTAGCCTATTAAATATTTATTGTTAAGACCTTAGCAAATATGTAAAGATGGTGAAGGGTACTTAACTGTTTTACCTTCCATCTCTTCTGTGTGCATAAATATGTGTTTTTAACACTTGTTAAAATGTTTCTTGTCTATTTTATAACAACTGTAACTCATAATCTTCATTATGGAAACTGTATTAAAGTACAAAGCCTTGAATCTTCAGAAATTTTGGGAAAGTGTTACATTAATTCATTTATTTACATGAATTACATCTTTTGTTTTGTTTTATTTTGTTTTTCAAAACAGGGTTTCTCTGTGTAACAGCCCTGGCTGTCCTGGACTCTCTTTGTAGACCAGGCTGGCCTTGAACTCACAGAGATCCACCTGCCTCTGCCTCCCGAGTGCTGGGATTAAAGGCGGGCAACACCACGCCCAGCCCCTATATTACAAATCTTGATTCTCATTTTTGATGTTGTAGCTGTCTTTGAGTCACCCATGGTGCTGTAAGTGACCCCTCATTCATGCTTTTGTAAACAAAATTCATTTATTTTTATTTTATTATTATTTTTTTAAATAATTCTTTTAAAGATTTATTTATTTGATTGCATGGGTGTTTTGCCTGCATGTATGTCTGTGAGAAGGTGTCAGATCTTGGAGTTACAGAGAGTTGTGAGCTGTCTTGTGAGTGCTGGGAATTGAACCCAGGTCCTCTGGAGGAGCGGTCAGTGCTCCTTACCACCGTGCCATCTCTCCAGCCCCCAATTTTTTGTTTTTTGTTGTTGTTGTTTTTTATTTATTTGTTTGGTTGGTTTTTCAAGACAGGGTTTCTCTGTGTATCCTTGGCTGTCCTGGACTCGCTTTGTAGACAAGGCTATCCTTCAACTCACAGAGATCCACCTGCCTCTATCTCCCACGTGCTGGGATTAAAGGCGGGCAACACCACGCCCGGCCATTATAGACAACTGTGAACTGCCATATGGTGCTGGGATTTGAACCCGAGTTCTTTGGAAGAAGAGCCAGTGCTCTTAACCGCCGAGCCATCTCTCCAGCCCCGCCCCTGTTTATTTTTATTTGAAGTATTTTGTTTTCATGTATGTATGCGAAACACATTGGTTCCTGATGCTCTGGGAGGCTAGAAGAGGAGGTCAGAGTTCCTGGAGCTGGAGTTACAGATGGTTGTGAACCATCATGTAGGTTCTGGGAAATGAAGCAGGGTCCTCTGTGATGGACAGGAAGTGCTTTTAACTAGTGAGCCAGCTCTAGAGCCACCATTACACCTCTGAGCTGGAGCTGCAATGTGCTCGGTGTTCCTCTTGTTCTGTTCCCATCCCATTAGGAACAGGACTTCTTTTCTGGTGACTTTTCTTTTTATCCGTGTGTGTGGGTAGCCCAGGCTTGCTTTGAATTCCTGATCTTTCGGTCTTTACCTCCCAAACACTTAGTGCCACACCCTATCAGGTTTCTTGTGGCTTACCTTTGAGCTCCCCTCTGTTTTTTCCTTTCCCTCGTCTTATTTGATACGTCACTAGTTAGGCAACACTATACCTACTACTCTTCTAGGTCAACTTTCGTCTCGGGTGTCATTGTTGCTTCATGGGATAGTTCTCTTCGTTTTCTTCTTCTGGTTGTCGCTCTGGGGATTGAACTAACGGCCTTGTACCTGCTAGACAGGCACTCTGTGGCTGAGCCACACAGGGTTGAATCGTGGTGTCCAGGTGACCTCCTGTGGGTCGTGTCATCCCCTGGCCCCCAACATTTTTCTGTGTACTTCTGGCTGTCTTGGAACTCACTTTGTATACCAGTCTGGCTTCAAACTGGGCCACCACTGCCCTGTGAATCTGTTTTTTTAAAAAATATTTTAAATTTATTTATTATGTATACAGTGTTCTCTCTGCCTGCATACATGCAGGCCAGGAGAGGACACCAGATCTCAATATAGATGGTTGTGAGCCACCATGTGGATGCTGGGAATTGAACTCAGGACCTCTGGAAGAGCAGCCAGTGTTCTTAACCTCTGAGTCATCTCTCCAGCTTGAATCTGGTAATTTTTTTTTTAGGTTTTTCAGGACAGGGCTTCTCTGTGTAGCCCTGGCTTGTCCTGGACTCACTTTGTAGACCAGGCTGGCCTTGAACTCACAGAGATCCACCTGCCTTTGCCTCCCGAGGGCTGGGATTAATTTTTATGTGGTTTATCCCAGAGACTTCCACACTGGTCTCTCACTCCCAATCTCCCATTTACCCCAAGTACAATTATTTTTATATTAACGAGCAACAACCTTTTGAAAGTTTGTGTCTTCTTCCCTTGGATGTGGGCTGTTACTTACTGGTTTTTAAATAAGTAGAATGTGACAGAAATGATGTAGTCTTTGGCTTCCAAAATGAGATAGTAATATGATTGTGGTCTCTCTCTCTCTCTCTCTCTCTCTCTCTCACACACACACACACACACACACACACACACACACACACACACAATGTACTTTAAGGAAACCGGGTACTATGTTACGAGTATACTCAAGCAACCCCATAGAGATAAGAGATACATAGATTCGTAGATGGCAAGAAAACTGAGGCTTCCTGTCACAGGTTAATAAGATGTTGAGCTATCTGGACCACAGCCTGGGGAGTGAGTCCTCTAAGATGTGGCCCTCTCGCCTGCATCAAATTTCACATCTCTCTCTTTCTCTCCACTCCTCTTTCCTTCATGTCCTCTCCTTGTTCCTTTTATCCCCTCCCCTCCTGTCCCCTATATTTCCCTTATATCTCCCCTTTCTCCTTATATTCCTTCCTTTTATTCTTTTCCCTTCTTCTTATTCCCTTTCTCTCCTTCCTCCCTCCCTTCCCTTCCTTTTCTTCCTTTCTTCCTTCCTTCCTTCCTTTCTTTCTTTCTTTCTTTCTTTCTTTCTTTCTTTCTTTCTTTCTT
>CAJQZJ010032150.1:1020622-1064104 GCA_907164525.1 Lophiomys imhausi | reverse complement strand
CTTTCTTTCTTTCTTTCTTTCTTTCTTTCTTTCTTTCTTTCTTTCTTTCTTTCATTCTTTTCTCTTTTGGTTTTTGAGACAGGGTTTCTCTGTGTAGCCTTGGCTGTCCTGTAACTCACTTTGTGGACCAGGCTGGCCTTGAACTCACAGAGATCCACCTGCCCCTGCCGCCCACGTATTGGAATTAAAGGCATGCGCTACAACGCCCGACAATTACAGGCAGCTGTGAACTTCCATGTGGGTGCTAGGATTTGAAGCCAGCTCCTTTGAAAGAGAAGCTGGTGCTCTTAACTGCTGAGCCATCTCTCCCTTCCAGCCCCTACTTGCTTTTCTTTTTTCCTTTCTTCTTGAATCAAATCTGGTTGAGCTTTCGGTGGGCTGTAGCCACAGTCAGCATTCTCACTGCAACATTAGAAAAGGCACCTGATCCAGAACCATCCAGCTAAGCCAGTGTTTGAATTCCTGACCAAGAGAGACTGATATAATCGAAGCCTTTGTTGGCCTAATTGTTTAAAGTGTTGAGTGTCTAAGTAGACGGTAACGCACATGAAGGCAAAGGTGACTCTGGGTTCCACCTGCTGGGGAAGAGCTGACTTCTGGCAGGCAACACTAAGAACTTAAAACATAGTCTCCTGGTTCTAATGAAGACACTGGCATCTGGAAGTGTAGCTGAGACTTTTATTGGTGCCCAAAGGGCTTAGGGGACTCCAGGCACAGACTAAAAAGGTGGGCACTAAATCATATCTTCGATTTGGCTGTTTTTTAATATCAGAAAAAAGTAAGTGTCCAGCAAGATGCCTGCTTTGTTATTTGACATTAAACCTCAAATATAATTTACTTTTTTTTTGGGGGGGGGGTACATCCATTACTCAGGGCACATTATTTTCATTATGTTTTCAAGACAGGTTTTTGTTTTATTTTATTGAAAAAATATTTTTATACAATATATTCTGATTATAGTTTTTCCTCCCCCAACTCTTCCCAGTTCTTCCCTTCCCATCCGGATCCACACATTTTCTGTCTCTCCTTAGAAAACAGAGAGGCATCAAAGGGATAACATGAAAACACTTTAAGGAGGGGAGAAAAGCTATTGAAAAGAAAAACTTTTTCTTTCTTTTTTCCCCCCAACATTTATTTATTTCTTCAAGTTACATCTTAATCACATTCTCCTCCCTTCCCCCCCTCCTGTTCCCACCCTCTTAACCTCTTCCCCCTCACCCTTCTATCCACTTTTTGAAAAAAATTTAAGGTGTATCTTCCCCCCAACAGTTCTCCTTTTAGTTCAATAAAAGGCTCTTTTTCTTTTAACAATGAATACAATACAAAATAATAAGAACAATTAGGCAACAATTATGAAAATGATAAGGTATAATCTACATTCCTAATGTCCAGTCCATACGTATTTGGCAACTGATAATAATATTCTATTATTATCTATCTCAATGAGTTTAAAGTTCTATACCTAACTGTTTCCATCCTAACTTGCATTACCAACTTTAAAACATCTTCTTACACCTACAACATCCTTTTAATTCCTAAACAACTTAAAATATAACTGTGAGACTATAACTTTCTATCTTCAACCACATCAGAGAACTGAGAAGGATAAATATATCTGAGTAAACAGGAAGTGCAGAGCAAGAAGCTTCCAAAACTAAGAAATGACAGACAACTGGCTGCCTGGACAGTCCCCAATTTCTCTCAATACATTGGAGCATCTATCTTCAGCCTTTTGGCCCAGTATCTCTGACAGACACTAATTGCAAAGCAGAAATTATGGAAAAACCTTTTCTTTTAAAGATTTATTTTGTATTATGTGTATGAGTGTTTTGCATGCCTGCATGCATGTGAACCACAGATGGATGTGCCTGGTGCCCACAGAAGTCAGAAGAGGGCATCTGGTTCCCTGGAACAGAATGACAGAGGTTGTGAGCCACCAATTGATTGCTGAAGCAGAACTCAGGCCTTCTTCAAGAACAATCAGTACTATTAACTGCTGAGCTATCTCTTCAGCTTTTCATACTTCTTGCCTGCAACTTGTCTATATAGACCCAGGTCTGTGCTAGAGGAATTTTCAGTGACTAGTTCGGGGAAATTCTGATGGAGCATTATGATCAAACAAGAAAGGGTTGACTCCAATGGGACATTCTGAAGAGCCTTCTGTTAATGCAAGCTCTCAGACACTGGTTGAGGATTTACTTACAGGGCAGCGTGTGGAGTTGGAAGGGTCTGGGTTCAAATCCAAGTGTTTGTCCTTTAGCTTGTTGTCTCTGGACACATTTCTAATTTTTTCTCTTCCTTCCTTCCTTTCTGTCTGTCTTTTGTTGTTGTTGTTATTTATTTATTTTTTCGAGACAGGGTTTCTCTGTGTATCCCTGGCTGTCCTGGTCTCATTTAGACCAGGCTGGCCTCAAACTCACAGAGATCCACTTGCCTCTGCCTCCTGAGTGCTGGGATTAAAAGCATGCATCACCATGCCCAGCTGGACACATTTCTTTTTCTCTTTTTCTTTTTCTTTTCTTTTTTGGTTTTTCAAGACAGGGTTTCTCTGTGTATCTTTGGCTGTCCTGGACTCACTTTGTAGACCAGGCTGCCTTGAACTCACAGAGATCCACCTGCCTCTGCCTCCTGAGTGCTGAGATTAAAGGCATGTGCCACCATGCCCAGCGACTGGACACATTTCTTAACTCCATTGCTTTAGCTTCCTCCTGTCCAAAACATACACTTGTAAGTGAGTTTCTGGATATGTTAGTGGCCCCGGTTCTTATGGACCGTTCAGCTTAGTAGAGAAAGCAGAGAAGTGAGCACATGCTGTACTCTAAGCATCTACTTGGCATCTTTGATGTTTTTTTTTTTCCTTGTTAAAATTGACTGGCAGAATAGATGTAGAATCACTATGGAAACACATGTGTGGGTGTGTCTGTCCGTGAGGGTGTTCCCAAAGAGAGGAGATTCACTCTGAACCCTATGGACTGGGTTTCTGAACAGAGAAATAAACAGATACTGAGTAACAGGGTTCACCTCTCTCTGCTTCCTGACTGTGGATGAAATGTGACTATTTCCCTCTTGCTTTTGCTATCCTTACCGTGACGTACTGTATCTTTTCTTTTTTTTTTTTTTTTTTTTTGGTTTTTCGAGACAGGGTTTCTCTGAATATCTCTGGCTGTCCTGGACTCACTTTGTAGACCAGGCTGGCCTCGAACTCACAAAGATCCGCCTGCCTCTGCCTCCCAAGTGCTGGGATTAAAGGCATGCGCCACCACCGCCCTTAATCCGTGAGACAAAACAAACACCTTTGTCCTTAAGTTGCTTTTGTCAGACCAACGAGAGCATTTATTCATATGATGCCATCACAAGGGTAATAGCTGGTCCTGTGTGATCCGGGCATCAGTATTGGCAGAGAGGGGATGCCATGGAAAGTTTTCAGGATGACGATGTCTCTGGTAAATCCTGAAAGAGGAGCAGACATTAGCTGGAAGAATGCTGGGGGAGTGCTGAGGCAGCAGAAACATTACATCAAGTATTAGGGACAACTGCCAGGTGTGGGAGACTCAGGGTAGCTCTTCCCAGCTGCAAAACAGAATGGGAGGTGCAGATTTGCAAGAGAAGTTAAGAGAAAAGGGAAAGGAAGGAGCCATACTGAAGCCCACTCACTGTTGATATAAAGTTAAATGAGATAACATATAGTAGGGATATCTATTGCCAATCTTTTGTCGTTTTCCCCTGTGAAACGAAGAAGACATTCTGCAGTTAGAAAGACTATGCAGTGAAGGATTCTTGTTTTGTTTTTGAGACGTGGTTTCTCTGTGAAGCCCTGGCTGTCCTAGAACTCTCTCTGTAGAGAGGCTGGCCTTGAACTCAGCCTCTGCCTCCCAAGTGCCGAGATTAAAGATGTATGTCACCATAGCTCAGTCTTGCTGAGCGAAGGATTCTTGAACAAAGACAGTCCCCTGTCCCTGGAGGGACACAGGACCAGTGTTAGTAGTCTGTGTTTGTGTGCTGAGTGAGGCCGCGAAAACATCACTCCTGAGGTTTTGAGAATGCCTGCTTCCCAACAGCCCCCCCTTTGCAGCTGTTTGTCCTTTTCAGGCTCTGTCACCGTGTGTTTCTGTTGTGGATTTGCATAGTGATGTGTGGGTGTGTTGGGCAGGAGTAGGCGTTGTAACAGCTGAGATTACAGTAAATAAAGTGGATCAAAAGCAATTGTTTGTAAAGAAAAGTACTTGGCAAAAACCCTCAGCTGTCAGACTCGATAAAGCTTGAGCATGGTGGATGCGCCCTAAGCCTACTGCTGAAAGCTTGAGCATGGTGGATGCGCCCTAAGCCTACTGCTGAAAGCTTGAGCATGGTGGATGCGCCCTAAGCCTACTGCGGATGGGCAGGAGTGACCGTGGATGCTGCAGAAGGGAGGGAGGGAAGGGGAAGCCTTTGCCCAGGAGAGCCTCATGAATATACTAACTGGGATGCAAGAATGTGGAGTTAGTTCTGCATATCAGTGGGGTCCCTGTGTCTGTGGTGTCTGAATATGTGTACGGTTACAATTCTCTGATGTGAGTAACCATAGATCAAAAACATTTGAAAAAAACATGCATCTGTGCTAAACACGAGTGGACCTGTTTTTGTTTATTGTTCTCTAAACAAGACAACATAATAACTATTTAAATGGTGTTAGCATTGTCTTTGGCTGTGGTAAAGGGGCTTGACACGATTGGAGGTATGTGGGCAGAGGTGGGGATCATTATATTGAGTGAGGTACTCCAAATTCAGAAAGACAAATATCACATGTTCTCTCTCTATGTGGGATTTGTATTAAAGAAAAAACAGACAGGGCTGGGGAGATGGTTCGGCTTATAAAACATTTGCTGCACCAGCATGAAAGCCTGAACTGAGTCTCTAGCACTAATGTGCAAACTGGGCGCAGTGGCATGAAGCTGTAACACAACACCACAGGCTAGGCAGTTTATAAACAACCCCCCCCACCACCACAGTTCTGGACATTAAGAAGTTCAAGGTCAAGGTGCTGGTATCTGTTGAGATACCAGCCTGGTTTGCTGATGGTCACTGTGTTGTATCTCCTCACAGCAAAGAGAGCTTTGGTTTCTTTTTTCTTTTCTTATAAAGGCATTGATTCTATTATGGGCATCCTACCCTATTGACCTCATCAAAGCTTAATTAGTCCTATTTTGCTCTCTGTCACTGTGATAAAAACAATGACTAAACTTGCTTAGGGGTGGGGAAAGATTTCTGGCTTAGAATCTCTATCACAATCCATCACTGAGGGAAGTTCAGGGCAGGAACCCAAGGTGGGAACCTGGAGGCAGGAAATGAAACAGAGATCAGGGAGGAACACTGCTAGATGTTCTAGGACTTGTGCTAGGAGACCAGTGTCCCCCAAATTGAGGGGTGATATTCCTATCTAGAAGCCACAACACAAGGAGCAGAGCCACAGCCCACTGCAAGGACACGCGGTGAGATCAAAGTCTGGCTCTCAGCTCTTGAGATTTTGGGACTGCTGACTAGCCAGCTAGCTGTATAAGTAAGCAGAGGTGCAAGAAACGTAGTAAGGGAGCCACCTCTGTCACCTCGTGGCTATCTTTAGGGAAGGCAAGAATTATAGAGGCGTTGTGAGCAAATTTTTAGGAAATGACACATGCGGGACTCTAGAGGGATGCATGGATGAAGGAAAGCCATTTTGATCAAAGAGGTTTTACAGGATTGAACTTTGTAATTAGAAAAAAATGAAGGTGTTAGCGACATGGAAAGAGGGGACCATCCTGGCAGGAAGAAATGCCTGACTCAGGTAGGGAAGTATGAAAGAGATGTCTTCTATAAGAAGAACATTAGGTGATGCGGTGCTGTGTTTGCCGTGGAGGGGTCTGGATTCAATCCTGACCTCTCTGGGGAGATAATGAAGAGTTTTAAGTGGCAGTGAGTGGATCACGTTTAGACTGGAGGGAGCGGCTGATTGGTTAGGGAATGGGATGCATGGAAAACCTGTCTTTTTGAGCCGCTGAAAGGAAGAAGCAGTGAGAGCCTCTGCTCAGGAAGGATCCTTGGTAAGCTGTTCGCAAAAGTGTTCTGGGCCCACAGCATCAAAGGTAGTGGCAGCAGATTCTGCTTTCTCCTGAAAAATACATAGGCTGGTAGCTGAATATTTTTACTCTTTTAAAAGGGAGCAACATGAAACCTTGTAAGTGTATTTTAAACAAGTGCCTTGCAATTCTGCGAAGGTGGAATTACCACACAGCTGAGCACCATTAGCTGCCATGGTGATCTTTATAAACTTGTGATTTTTACTCTTAATGATGCTTTAATATATTCATATAATGGGCCACCTGTTGGAGAAAGGAAGTATAAGGGGCACAGATGTTTAAACATAGCTGGTTAGAATATGTTGAGACTCTGAAAATTCACATCAACTAGGTCTCTATCCAGTTGGCATGAGTGATCTGCCAAACAGGAACATTTCTGGTCACAAAGAGAAAAATCAGGGTTGTTATACTTGCTTCCTCTTGCTTAAATGCACATAAATTCTATCCACATCACAGTGTGTGTTTGCAGAGAATCATATGCAAATACCAACTTGAAATCTCTCTTCTTGTCTATTAAAAATGCAGCACTCAAATGTTAAAATAAGCTCTTTATATTTTAGGTAAAATACAATATTTTATTATAAAATATATGCACCCTGAGGTTTACCTACTAAATGTAGGTTTTGCCTATGCTGACTGGCTGACTGGGTTAGGGTCGGCCTGATGCATATTTTTTTTTTGTTTGTTTTGGGTTTTTCGAGACAGGGTTTCTCTGTTTAACAGCTCTGGCTGTCCTGGACTCGCTTTGTAGACCAGGCTGGCCTCGAACTCGCAAAGATCCGCCTGCCTCTGCCTCCCAAGTGCTGGGATTAAAGGCGTCCGCCACCACCGCCTGGCTCTGATGCATATTTTGACTTAAATTCTGAGTTCAAATGGTATGTTGTATGGGGTTGCTTTGGAATTTATTTCAACAATGAAAACATTTTTATGAATAAGCCAGACATTGAAATGTAACTTTTTTTTGGTAAAAAAGATAAATTATATTTATACAGTAAATAAGTATCAACCGTCAGCACAAATCCAAAACTAACCACCAGCCCTGGGACCAAGAAACAACTGAGTGACTTTCTTTAAGATGATCATCAGGAAGGACATGGTAGTATACGTGCAAAACACACAGCAGTGCCCAGTGGCTTCATGATCAGTGCAGCAGGTTACAGGGACATGAACTGGATGGCCTGTGGCAGGACGGGGCCCAGTGACTACTGGGGGGGGGCCTTAGTCAGTAGGGTTCTTGTCTTCTGTAGCAGAATTACTGACCCTAATATATAACTTCTGAATGGGAATAAGTTATACCATGGCTATATAATATTTCAATGTTGAAATAATTGTAGGAAAAACTTTTTTTTTTTGAGACCGGATCTCACTATGCAGCCCTAGCTGGTCTGGAACTTACCATGTAGACCAGGCTAACCCAACCTCAAATGCAAAGACTTCTGCCTGCCTCTGCTTTCTGTGTGCTGGGATTAAAGGGATGTACCATCATGCCTAGCAATTTTTAGATATTTTAAGAAAGCCTGTGGGATTCCATTAGGCGTGGCACTACTGGGGATGAAGTCTCACTCACCCCGGACATGAAGTGCCCCACCACTGAGCTACTTACCTAGTTCTGAGGCATGTTATCATTTAAACGACAAAGGCCATGGGTCATTGTCATCTAGGGAAGGAGCTGAATCCAGAAGTCAGACAGGATTAATAATCTTTCCATTTCCTCATCAAACCCTTATATTATACTTTAATTTTTGAGAACACACTAGTATCAAACTTACTGTGTAGCTGTGGCTGGCATGGACCTCCTGAACCTCCAGCTAAGACTCCTAATAGCCTGGATTGCAGACCTACGCCACCATGCTGAACTTCCTTAGGCCATCATTTGAAGATGGTGTGGAAGATGTGAGGGAACTGCGGTTGATGAGTTGGGGGCTTTTTTGTTTTTGTTTTTGTTTTTGTTTTTGTTTTTGTTTTTTTTTTTGTTTTTGTTTTTGTTTTGTTTTGTTTTGTTTTGTTTTGTTTTCAGAATGACTGTGCAAGTTACGTGTCCGAATGCCTTCCAATCTTATTTCGGTGGATTGTTGCACTGCTCTAAAACAGCAACCAGGCAGGCCTGAAGGAGATGGTAGAGTGGAGGGAGTCCACTGGAAGTCCTGTTGTGTATGAGGGTGGGAGCCAGGGACTTACACACTGGGTGGGTGGGGGATGGGAATCTGTCTAGTTTGGATGCCTGTGTTACATGATGCTGAAATGATAATGTCTGCTCGGAGCTTGTTGCCTGGGCCTTTATGATAATACTGAGCAAAGAGGACGAGAAAGCGCCACAGGCAGATATGTCCGGAAACAGGCCTGATAGCGGATTCTCAAACGCTTGATGCGGGATTTCCCTGGCAGTGGATTCACATGAGGGCTCTGCATCATAAAAGGAGACTTATATTTTGTTGCTATGGTAAAATACCATGACCAGGGCAACCTATAGAAGAAGGAGTTTACTTGGGCTTACAGTTTCAGAAGGATAACAGAGCCCATTATTGTGGCAGGAATAGCTGAGAGCTCATATCTTGAACTGCAAGTAGGAAGCAGAGAAAGAGAAATTTGGAAATGGTGCATGGCATTGAAGCCTGGAAGGAAGCCTGGCTTCAGTGACATACATCCTCCAGCAAGGCCGCACCTGAATCTACCACCAAGTGGAACAAGTATTCAAGCATCTGAATCCATGGGGCGGGCAGGGGCATCTCATTCAAATGACCACAGGACCATCCTAGAATCAACTCTCACCAAAGCCTCTGATTTGATATTTAATTCATGTCAGGCTAGCCTCTCATCTTTTAGTACAGGGTGTACCTTCTAGGCTTTGCTGTCTCTACAACCTGACATAGTCTGAGGGGAGGTCCAAGTGCTTTCTTTCTTTCTTTTAATTAAAAAAAAATCACTATTGTATTTTATGTTTATGGATATTTTCTTTTCATGTGTGTCTGTGCCGTGCCTGAGACTAGAGTTACAGACAGTTAGAAACTGCCATGTGGGTGCTGAGAACGGAACCAGGATCTCCAGGAAGGAAGAGAGCAGCCAGTGCCTTCAACCGCTGGATCCTCACCCTAGCCCCAAGCTTTCTTGGTGTTGTACTAGGTCATGGAATGCTTGTGACTATCACAGAGTCAGGTATTCAGCTCTGCTGTGAGGAACTTGAGAAGGCTGTGTGCTCATTGCTGAGTTGACCTCTCTATGGAGAACTCATGAGATTCTGATGCTGCCATGGCAGAACCATGGCATCCTGTGATGCTTGGAAAAGCCTTAGTGTGGGAAGGTATATGTATTTGTCTTCTGCTTTGAGTCAGGGATTGGAGTGTTATACTAGCTTATTACACTTAGTGAAAATACAAAACTGTTCATAGCACCCCCTACCCATACTTCCTCCCCCTTTGGCAGTGTTTCTAACCACCTATCTACTTCCTACACCATCTTGAAAAGACAAACTGTGTCCACACTATCCTATTGAAAAGGTTTCAGTCTATAATGCCTCCTGGGAAACTTTTCAAGGTGAAAGCCATTGAGGGATATGTCTTTTGTCTTTAAATCTCGCTCTCTCTCTCTCTCTCTCTCTCTCTCTCTCTCTCACACACACACACACACACACACACACACACACACACACACACACACGCGCGCGTGTGCGCGCGCGCTCTCGATGAATAGTGGAGCTGGGCCTTTATAGGTGAGCCGGGGTGTGGTAGCACACACCTTTAATCCCAACACTCAAGAGGCAGGAGCAGGTGGATCTCCATGAGTTCAAGGCCAGCCTGGTCTACAGAGTGAGTTCTAGGACAGCCAGAGATACACAGAGAAACCCTGCCTCAAGAAACTAAAAGGAAAAAAAAAATAGAGAGCTGAGTAAGTATGAGAGTGTTGGGTAGAGGCAGAGGGTGGGTAGCAGATAGGAGAAGGGTGGGATTTGAAACCAAATGAAAAGAATTAGGAGGATGGGAGAGAGACAGAGAAAGGTCTACAGCAAAGGTTCATCATATCTACAGGAACAATGAGAATTTACCTTAGGAAAGGACAGGGAGGTGTCAGCTGATACCTAGCATTGTCTGATTGTGAAAGGAATAACCTTTCTAGGGAGCGAGGGATTTGGCACAGGGAAGAGTAGGCAAGGCATTGCTCTTTGCGTGTTCAGATAGAATGTCACTTTTATTAAAATAAGAAAGGTCGAAAGAGACAGGTGTTGAAAGTGGGCAGAGTTCTACTGGAGTCAGTCAAGGGGTTCCAAGGAAGAAGTGCTTCCTTGCACGCTGGTGGCTAGAGCTTTTGCAACTGTCTCTGTGGGACCTGGCTATGTATCACTCATTGAGGTAGCTGTGTGCTCTGCACAGCCTCCTCATGATGAATAACCAGCTACACTGTTTTTAAGTTTAATGGAAACACACAGCACTACATCTATTTGGGCTCTGCGTGAAGGTGCTTGAGTACATTATAAATACTCAGGTTGCATGACGAATTTAACATGATGAGGGACCCATATGGCATGGTTGTCTCTGTAGAATGCTGGGAGTTGGTGTCCTTGACTACTTCTCAGACCTGTGTATACTTCGTAGTTTCTCCTTTGATGACTAGTAAAGCTCACTGTTTGGTATCTAGCTTTCTTTCTAACACTGTTAGGAACACCTTGACCAAGAGTGACTTGGGGAGAAAGGGGCATATTTCAGTTTACAGTTTGCTGTCTGTCATGAAGGGAAGTCAGGACAGGAACCCAGAGGCAAGAATTGAAGCAGAGACCATGGAACAATGCTGCTAACTGGCTTACCCTCCAGCATCATGTTCAGCTACCTTTCTTATACCTTTTAGGACCACCTGTCCAAAGTGGTCCAAAGTGGGCTGGGGGCTTTCCTCTCAAGCAGTAATCAAACAAGTATCCCATAGTCTTGGCTTCAGGCTAATATGAGGAAGAAATTTTCTCAGCTGAGGTTCCCTATTGCTAGATAATCCTAGTATGTATAAAGTTGATAAAAATTAACCAGCACATTTGGAGTTCTTTTTCCAAGGATAGTGGCTGTAAGATTGAGACCCCCTACTACTCCACAATTCTTTGATTATTCCTGCAAACATGTAAGATATATTAGGAATTTTTACTGTTGACTCTGTGAATTGAGTTGTTTCCTAGTATAGTTGGATCTTAAATATCTCACAAAGGCACATGTACTAACACTCTGGTCCCCAGGGTGGTGGTGTTATTGAGTAGTGTTAGAACATTCAACAGTGGGGGCTTTATGGAAGGACCTTAGGTCATAAAGAGAGTAGGTTGAAGGAGGTAGTAGGCATCCAGTACCTTTCTATGTGAGTGTGTGTGTTCAAGTGTGTGCTTATATGTGTATATGGTATGTATTCTCGTGCATGTGGCAGGTAGGGGTCAATGTTGGATGTTGAATGTTTTCCTTTCCAACTTGTTTCAACAATATTTTTACATTTATTTATTTATTTATTTATGTGTATGTGCATGTGTGGTTGCATGGATGCCGTGGTGAGCATATGGAAGTCAGAGGACAGCTTATGTGGGGGACATGAGGCTTGCCAGATTTTACCCACTTAATCATCTTGCTGGTTCTTCTTCTTAGTTTCTGAGACAGAGTCCCTCACTGAATCTGAAGCTCACCAACTGAGCAGATTGTCTGGGCACTGAGCCCCAGAGATCCTCCTGCTCCGCCTCCCAAATGCTGAGATTAGAGGTGTGTACTTGGTATGCCTGTTTTTATATTTGGTATGGGGATCCCAAGTCATATCCTCTAGCATTTACTAAGCCATCTCTCCAGCCCACAGCCCCTCTTTCTTCTTGTTTTTGTTTTGTTGTTTTTGTTTTTCCAGACAGGCTTTCTCTGTGTATCCTTGACTGTCCTGGACTAACTCTTTAGGCCAGGCTGGCCTTGAACTCACAGAGATCCACTTGCCTCTGCCTCCCGAGTGCTGGGATCAAAGGCATGTGCCACCACACCCAACTCTCTTTTTCTGTTTTTATACCTGTCCTACATGCACACAAAAGGATGAGCCATCTTTTTGCAGGTTTAACTGATTATAGATGGAAACCTCAAAACTGGGAGCCAAAACAATGTTTTTCTCTTTACAAGTTGATTTTTGTTACAGTGTTCCTATATCATTCTCACGATTTGACCTTGCTTGGGAACAGAGTCATTGCCAATGTAATGAGTTGTAGCCATACTGGAGCGGGGCCCTAGCATCATATCATTTTGGTACTTGTGTATAAAGTAATGTTTGCAACCCAGGTATGTGCACAAGAAGAATGTCATGTGACTATGAAGAGGCTACCCACAAGCCCAGAAGTAATGCCCCGAGAATACCTTCCCCAGGCCCTTCGGAAGGGCCAGCTTGTTTATCTTCTTAGACTTCTAGCCTCTGGGTCTATGAGATAGTTCTTCTGTGGTTGAAGCTGCCTTGTATGTTGGACTTTGTCAGGGCAGTCCTGGCAAATGAAAAGTGACCATTGTAAGTAGAGATAACAGACACGTGGACATTGCAAAGGTAACTAAAAGTCCAGAATTTGCAAAAAGCCTCTTTCTTCTTTGTCAGGGAATGCTGGCTTTAGAATGTTCCCTAACTCGTGGTGGCACATGCCTTTTTTAAATTACATCTTCATCCCAAACAACCTAACACGTCTCACTTGGGGTTATCCAGAGTTAATGTGTTACACATTACATAATGACATGTGTTATTTGCCCAAATTATGATGCTGTAGGAGATTATGAGAATCACCCAGAGGACAGTTCTGTTAAACACAGAGCTGGGATGTACTAAACTCGATGGATCTGGGATGGCGCCATGGGCCAACTTTTGAGTGAGTCCTGTGGCACTGGAGATGATGCTCTCAGGGCCAGCACTTGGAGGTCCTGCTTCAGGGAGAATGGCATCCATGGGAAGGCACCGTGCGCTCAGACTTGACTCTGCTATTTTTTTGCACGTCACCTCCCCACACTGACATCTTTTTTTCTGTAAGAGTAAGAAGCTTAGGCAGGGTGTGGTGGTGCGATTTTAAGCACAGCACTTAAGGAGGCAGAGGGATCTATGTGAGTTCAAAGGCTAGCCTGGTCTCCAAAGCGAGTCCAGCACAGCCAGGACTCCATTACACAGAGAAACTCTGCCTCAAAAACCAACCAACCAACCAACCAACCAACCAAACAAACAAAAAGTAAGATCCTTAGTTACCACTACTTTGTTTTTGTTTTTGTTTTTTTTAGACAGGATTTCTCTGTGTATCCCTGGCTGTCCTGGTGCCCTGAATATTTGCCGTTCATGTGTGAAGCTACGGGTTGGATCCCCAGCACTGAACAAAATAAAAGCAGCTCATGTGCTACTCCAGGCCTTGAAGAAGGAGACAGGGTTTGTATGTAGCTTCTAGATGCTCGAAACAATCCCCCCATGGCAGTCAGCAGGGAGATGGGGATCTGAGCCCAACAGCCACATAGACCAGAATTCAGCGAACAGCTGGGCAAACAGGGTTCTTCCATAGAGTGTCTAGCTCAGAGCCTAGAGACACTGAAGCAGCCACTTCATTTCTGAACTACAGAACTGTGGGACATCCAGCATGTGCCATTCCAAGCCTGCAACTCTGTAGTGATTTATTGTGTGAGCCACAGCAAGTCACTAGCTTGATTCCTCCTGCCCCAGTTGTTCTTGGTGATCATTTTGAGATTCCTCTTCCATTTTAGTAAGACTACATATGTATATTGTCTTAGTCAATGTTCTATTGCTGTGAAGGGGCACCATGACAAAGGCAACTCTTTTTCGTTTCTTTTCTTTACAGTGGTGTTCTGCTTCCATGTATGTCTGTGTGAAGGTGTCAGATCCCCTGGGACTGGAGTTACAGACAGTTGTGAACTGCAATGTGGGTGCTGAGATTTGAACTTGGGTCCTTTGGTAGAGAAACCAGTGCTCTTAACTGCTGAGCCATCTCTCCAGCCCCCAAGGCAACTCTTACAAAGGAAAATATTTAAAATGGGGGGTTTACAGTTCAAAGGTTTAGTTTCATTATTATCATGGTGGGAAGTATGGTGGCATGCAGGCAGACATGGCTCTGGAGAGGTGGCTGAGGGTTCTACATCTGGATCCACAGGCAACAAGGAGAGAGAGAGAGAGAGAGAGAGAGAGAGAGAGAGAGAGAGAGAGAGCCACTGAACCTGTGAACCTGTCTTGGGCCTCTGAAACCCTATAGTTGTTCTTGTACCTGGTAGGGGAGGAGGGTACCATATGAAGGAAATCTGTGTCCAGCTTTTCACATGGAAAAGAAAGGGCAAGATATTCTTCCTGCATTGATGATCTTTAGTTGTCCTTATTAAAATAATCCTCCTGTCAAAGTGGCACATCAGATGGCCCCTGCAAACCTCTTCAGAGACTTGGATCTGTTTTTCCCATAAATGTTATGTCTTAATATATATTCTCTAGTTGAATCCACAGGTTTCTCCCCCCTTTTCTTTTTAACAACAGAAACTCCCTATATATCCCAGGCTGGCCTGGAACTCATGATACTGAACCCCCAGTGCCCTGAGTAAGTAACTATTGACATAGGTGTTACTACCTCACCACACTGAAGCCATTCTTTCCTGTACCTTCACCACCAAATTAGTTTTTGTTATTGCTGCTTTTGTGAATGGCATCATCACCCACTCTGTATTATTTAAGATTAGAAATGAACAGTATTACACCTCAAATGACAAGTTCAAATAAATTTTCCACTCTAACATGAATGAAATTCAGGCCTAGACCAAACAACAACAGCAAACCAGGTGAATGGCTTCTTAGTTACCAAGCATGCAGGCTACTTCTACCATCCTGCTAGAACATTGTCCCTTGCAGTGTCTGTCCTTGGGTTACCTCATGGTTTAAGACAGGTGTCAGGGATTTTGTCGCTGTTCTGGATTCCAGGCAGCAGTACTTGAGGACATGAGGCAGGAAAGCTGGTACTGCTAGGATATGAACATTACTGGAAGATCTTTATTCTATTACCAAGGATGAAGGTGGGAGGATGGAGAATGGATTACTGGCAATCTGCAGCTGCTGAGTCCCTAACTCAGACACCTAGGGTTGTCTTCCGTCCTTATTCTTGCTCTTCTCATCTTTCTCCCTTTCATTCACATTTCCCTCGTTGAATGTATGAAAATGATATTTAAACATTCACTGAGATTTTAAAATATCTTGTGGTACCAGATACTTTACATGTACTTTCTCATTTTGGACTCATACAACTCTTGATGGGCACTGCTTTTTTTCTGGATTGTCAAGATCCTGGGCATTAAACTCAGACCCTTGTGTATGCTGGGTAAGCACTGTGCCACTGAGCTATACCTTATCCCAAAGGTACTGTTTTTTTGTTTGTTTGTTTGGATTTTTTGAGACAGGGTTTCTCTGTGTACCAAGCCCTGTCTGTCCTGGACTCAATCTATACACCAAGCTAGGGTTGAACACAGAGATCCACCTGCTTCTGCCGCCTGAGTGCTGGGATTAAAGGAGTGTGCCACTACACCCGGCCTCAAAGGTACTGTTTTTAAAATCACATGCCAAATTATAAAATCAAATCCTAGGAGTTTGAGAAAGTAGCTCAATGCTCAGAAATGGGATACAGCACTGTGGTTTGAATAGGAAATGTCTCCCATAGACTCAGCTACTGATAGCTTGCCAATTGATAGGCTTTTCTGTTCTTTCTTTCTTTCTTTTTTTTTTTTTTTTGGTTTTTCAAGACAAAGTTTCTCTGTGTATCCTTGGCTGTCCTGGACTCACTTTGTACACCAGCTTGGCCTTGAACTCACAGAGATCCACCTGCCTCAACCTCCCAAGTGCTGGGATTAAAGGCATGTGCCATAACTCCCAGCTGTCACAGACAGTTGTGAACTGACATATGGTGCTGGGATTTGAACCCAGGTCCTTTGGAAGAACAGCCAGTGTTCTTAACCGCTGAGCTATCTCTCCAGCCCCAACTGATAAGCTTTTGTGAAGAGTTTGGCTCCTGAGGGCTCTGACCAAATCCATGGGTTAATCCTTTGGTGGATTCATAACATAATGACATTATGGGAAGGTTATAAAATGTAGGTGGCGGGTCCTAGTTAGGGGATTAAGGTGACTGAGAGAGTGTCCTTGAAGGTTGTATCTTGCCCTGGCTCTTTCCTGCATTTCTTTTCTATTTCTTCTCTCCTGGGACATTAGCTGTTCCTCCATGCCTTCCTTGCCATGGAGGGTAGAACCCCTGGAATCTGTGACCTCAAAATAAGCCCTTCCTCCCTCACATGCTTTACATCAAGTCTTTTGATCATGGTGGTACGACATGTGACCACTACAGAGAGCTTGCACGAGTTGTCAACCTTTCTACCCTGCATTTGTACCTCAAGTTACCTTCATATAGAAGGACAGGACGGGGTTAGAGGATTCCATCCCTAAACTGCTCGCTTTCAGACACGGCATCCTCAAGGCCTACTCTTCAGTGAGTGATCACTTAGTGATCTTTCTCAATTGCAAATCTGATCTTGCTTCTTCTTTGATTCACAACTTCAATGCTATTCTGTATCTTCCAAAATACACCTGAGGCCTCTGACAGCTCTGTACTCCCAGCCCTTGAGCCCTTGATGGTTTCCTAGAAACAAGTATTACTGAAACCACGCTCCCATGGTGAATTTCCCGGCATGCAGTGCACTGTCTCCAGAATGTAATGCTCACCGTTCCTTCTGCCTGGCACGCTTTTTCTGTTCCCCTACCCACTTCATCTGGACTCAACTCTTACATTACTCCCATCAAGAAATACTTCCCAACTTCTTCACTCAATTTAGACTAATTTCTCCCTCTCTGTGCTTCACTGGCAACCTGTATGGACTTCCAAACTAAATGACACACAGCACACTGCTTTATAATCTCTGTTTCTCTGCCTGCTTCCCTCAGTAACCTCAAGGTCCTGGAGGGAATGGACCAAGTCTTAATTGTCTTTACCTGTGTGTAAGATGGAGCAGAATGCCCGGCTCTTAGAACGTTTTGTGAGTGAGTTGGTGGTGCATGTTCAGAATCAAGTGAATTCTGGTGTGAATTTTGTTATGATTAAACCACTTTTGCAAGAACATTTCTAAAATTTCAAGGAATGTAGTAACTGAACAGGTCTTTATTGTAAGATCAGTACCCACATATGTCTCTGGTGCACTAGAGAGGGAAGAGAGATGCTTTAATTTTACAAGGGCAGTAAGGAAAATCCAGGATGAAGTGAAGCATGTGCCTTTAACATTTTCAATGTATAAGAAAACCAACCGCTAGCTCCACACTGTAAAAAATACATGGCTAATTAAAGTATTTACCCAGTAGTTATATTATTTTTAATTGGTTTGTGGCTGTTAATCTTTAAGCAGCCATTATAAATGAATACACAGAGACCACGTGGATTTTAACAAGCCTTGGCCTGAATTGTGCAATCCTAGCCCATCTAAGCTAGCTCTTAATTCTATTACCCAAATATGACTCCATATATACATACGCCCCCTTGGACTTCCATTCTCCACAATATGCCAATGTTCCTGGCCATGTGGAATAAGGTTCCTTTTTCTAACCCATGGTATGTGTCTTCTTCTTCCTGCTGCTGGCTAGAATGCCTTCTTCTTCCTGCTGCTGGCTGGAATGTTTTCTTCTCCCTGTCTAAAGTGCAGGCTTTCTGCTCTAATCCCAGGAAGTCCCACCTTTCTCTGTCTTTGCCCAATCTCAGGCCTTGACATTTTATTCAACCAATCAGAGTCAATGTAAGTAACAGACAGCAAACAGGACCAATTAACATTTAGAATGCTTAACACTACCCCAACACCACACTTAACTCTCCCTCTCTGCTTTCTCTTTCTTCTTTGTTTTCTTTCACTTCTTCCTCTTTTTCCATCCAAGACAGGTACCAAAGGATGGAATGGAGAATTCCACACACAACGATGGGAGTTGGGATCTTTGTCCTGTTGCCGGTGGCAATTCTTTAAATTGTACAAGTTGTTTTCATTTGATCCTTGAGTGACGTTTCTTTGGTTCAACCTCAGCTTTTCACATGATGCTGGTGAAAGACCCGGGAGAGGGAAGTCCCTCTCCCGACTCCGGACACTCGGGATATCACGGCCACCCAAAAACTCTCAAGAGACCTTCTTGATGCAATTGCAAGAGGTTTATTTCAGGGGAGGATCAGTGCACTGAGGACGCCACTCATATCCCACACAGGGGTAGAGGAGCCACGACCACAATTTGGGGGAGAGTAGGGTATTTAAACCACAATCCAAGGGGGTGAGGGGAAATACAAGTGGAAAGTACCAGCCCATTGTTTACCACAACCGAAGGGGGTGAGGGGAAATGCAGGTAGAATGTACCAGCCCATTAGTTAGTCAGCAGGAAACATCCTATACTTGTTTTTCTCAGGAATGAATTTAATCTTACTTTACTATTGGCTTTGTGGTTAGCTAGTTCCTGAAGCGTGGCTGGCCTGACTCCACTGCCTGCCACGGGGGTCTCTAAAACTTTATTCCTCTCATTCCCCACTCCTTCTAGTCCATTGTTCTAATCTTAGAACCTATACATCTGTGTTATCCTATTTATTATTATCTTGTCCCTGTAACCCTGGATATTGTTGTTTCAGCATTAAAATCTGTATGGCACTTATTCTTAATTGATGAAAGTACTGAGGGGCCTGTACTAGGGCAGCTGTTCCAGTGCCATACCTAATCCTAATATTACAGCTAAAGTCAGGGAAATAGGCTCTCTCTTAAATCGCTTAGGGCGGAAATCAAACTCATCCACAAAGGCATCGGTGGGGAGATAGAGTACTTTAGGCATAAACTGTATTAACATACAATAATCTTTGGTATCATTTATAGGCAGCTGATGGGTTTCCTAAACAAGTCCCTTTCCCTGATTTCATGTCATGAGCAGGCGTCATGTTTGGTGGTATTATTAAAAGTACCCAACATGGCGATGCCCTCATAGTAAGGGGGTCCAGAAGTTAAACAGAGCCAACATCCTCCACACCGCCTAGCCACACTCCTGTCCCTACCTTCCCTTGGACAGACATAAAAATCTTGTTTAGTAAGCCCACAGCGTCTCTCTGGCCTCCCACACCTGAACATAGCTCCAAGCCCTTTAGGGTGTCTTCATCGAGGGTCCCTCTCAGGGAGGTTCTGGGGGTCTGTCTCAGGAAGATCCCATTGTTCCAGGCCTGTAGCTAGCTGGCAGAAGTCAGGAAAGGGAGGGGGTTACCTTAGAGATTGACTAGATGACTTCCCCAGTTTGGGAGGCTACCTGTCAAGTAAGTTTTGAGGGTCATGAGGGTTGTCATTCCCCATCTGGAGGGCACCTGTGACACAGGCGCAGCTTAAGAGGGTCTACAGTCTTTTTTAATCTTTATTTATCCTTGGAAGGTTTAGGAACTTTCTTTACGTGTGAGGCGTGGATCCAAGCAGAGATGTCCTCTACCTTTACTGTGGTGGGGGTGGTCAGGAGCACCAGGTATGGTCCCTTCCAGTGAGGCTCAAGGTTCCCAGCTCGATGGCACTGAGCTCAATGGTGCCAGACGAGTATGGTGTCTCCAACCTGGAACTGATGAGGCACGCTCAGGTCTCTAGCTTCATAAGCCTCCCTGAACTACTCCCAGGCCTCACGCTGAACTACTTCAAGGGCTTTCATGAGGGTGAACAAGGGGTTAGAAAGGACAACATCAGGATCAAATATTCCACCTGCCTCAGTGAGAGGAGGCGCCCCCCACCCCACAGAGAATCTCATAGGGTGTCAGCTTAAACCAACCCGGGTGTTCCTGACCTGGAACAGGGCAAAAGGAAGGAGGGCTGTCCAGTCTCTCCCACCGGTTTCTAAGGCTAATTTAGTCAAGGTCTCTTTTAGGTTTCTATTTATCCTTTTTACCTGTCCTGAACTCTGGGGACGATAGGCACAATGTAATTTTTATTTAATCCCCAGTTGAGTGGCTAGTGTCTGACTTACCTGGGCAATGAAAGCGGGTCCATTATCAGACCCAATTACCTTGGGTATTCCAAATCTCGGAAAAATTTCTTTAAGAATCTTCTTAGCCACTGTATTAACGTTCTCAGTCCTTGTAGGGAAGATCTCTACCCACCCTGAAAATGTATCTATGAAAACTTCAACCTCAAAGCTGTTTCCATCAGTGTACCAGTTCGGACTTCCTGGCCAGGGTTGGTCTTCTGCCACGAAGTCAGGGCAGTGATGAACGGGAGCAGAGGATTGGTCTCAGGTAGTAGAGTAGCAGGATTTAGGGCATCCAGGGGAGCAAATATCACCCTCTCAGTCAATAATAGGCTCTGGTAGTGGGTCATTCTAGCATTAGTCATCCACTGGTCAGGGGGCTGTCGGATAATGCTCTCAAGGGCATGGGGTGTCACCACTGTAGTCTGCTGTCCCACAGTCAGTTTATCAGTATCCTTGACAAGTAAGGCCACAGCCGCAATTGCTTTCAGGCATGTGGGCCATCTGCTTGCAACAGGATCCAGTTTCTTAGATAAGTAGGCCACTGGCCTCTTTTAAGGTCCTAAAGTCTGAGTAAGAACGCCTCTGGCAACCCCTGCCCTTTCATCAGCATATAGAGTGAAAGGCTTGGTTAAGTCCGGTAGGGCTAAGGCTGGTGCCCTTAACAAGGCCTTTTTGATATCTTCAAAGGTCTTCTGATGTTCAGACGTCCAGGTGAACCCTCCTCCCTCCTTGGTGAGGGGAAATAAGGGGGCTTCCAGCATAGCAAAACCCGGAATCCATAGTCTACAAAAACCAGCTGTGCCCAGGAATTCTCTTACCTGGAGTGGGGTGGTTGGGACAGGAATATGGGTGACAGTCTTTTTTCTGGCTTCCGTCAGCCATCGCCTTCCATCTCTCAGGGTGTATCCCAGATAGGTGACCTCAGTTTTGCACAACTGAGCCTTCTTAGCAGAACCCCAATACCCCAACTCACCAAGTTCCATCAGCAGTCTCTTAGTTCCTTGGAGGCACTCAGGTTTAGTTGATGCTGCCAAGAGTAAATCATCAACTTACTGCAACAACGTTAGCTGAGGATTTTCAGCTCTGAAGGAGGCCATATCCCAATGAAGAGCCTCATCAAAGAGGGTAAGGGAGTTTTTGAATCCTTGTGGCAATCTAGTCCAAGTCAATTGTCCCGTTAGTCCATTGTCAGGGTCTCTCCATTCAAAAGCAAAGATGGGTTGACTGTCTGGCTGTAACTTTAAGCAGAAAATAGCATCTTTTAAATCTAGAACAGAGTCTTAAATCTTGGACTGGCCTGTAATCATTAGTGCCTGGCTTCTTTACCAGTAAGAGGGGGGTGTTCCATGGTGACTGGCAAGGAGCCAGAATGCCCTGTTGTAACAGTCTGTGAATGTGAGGTCTGATCCCCTCTCTGGCCTCATGACTCGTTGGGTACTGTCTTACCCTAATAGGGGAGGCACTGGTTTTTAGTCCCACTACTATGAGAGGAACTCTTTCTGCCATCCCCAGACCTCTGGTTTCAGCTCAGGCCTTTGGGAATTCTGCCAACCAGTCACTGATATCCAGGGCCTTTTGTTGCCTGGGAGGCTCGTGGAGCCGATATTCTTCTTCAAGTTTTAAGGCCAATATCATAGAGGTAGGGGTTCCCTGCATCACCTCTGGCCCTTCCTTAGCAAACTGAATCTGTGCCTTCAGCTTGGTTAATAAGTCTCTTCCCAACAAAGGCATAGGGCACTCAGGAATGACCAGGAAAGAATGGGACACCTGTCCTTTCCCCAGGTCAACCGTTCGTGATGTGGTCCAAGGATATTGCTTTTGCCCAGTTGCCCCTACAACTATAGTCTTTTTGTTTCTTAATTTTCCCAATGGTTGTTTCAGGACTGAGTATTCTGCTCCAGTGTCCACCAGAAAGTTTACAGGGGTCCCTTCCACGTTCAGGGTTACTCTAGGCTCAGGGAGGGGGTCTGAGCCCCGTCACCCCTAATCATCTTCCTCAAGAGCCAGGACCTTAGGGGCCCTGCCCTTCTGCTTTGGGCAATCTCGAGCCCAATGTCCTTTTCCTTTACAGTAGTCACACTGATCTTTTTCCAGCCGGCGTCTCTGTTCTCTATTTTCCTTCAGTCTAGGTCTTCTGTTGCCCAGGTTCCCTGTCTGTCTAGGCCCTGCTCTCTCTCTCTCTCTCTATCTACAACTGCGGCCAGTATCCTAGTCAAGTTTCTTTTTTGTTTGCGATCCTGCCTATTCTCTCTTTCTTCTCTCTCTCTCTTTTCTCTCTCTTGTTTCTCTTCCTCAGTCTCTCTCTTATGGTACACTTTCTCTGCCTCTCTCACAAGATCCTGCAAAGTATAGTCCTATAATCCTTCTATACGTTGCAACCTTTTCTTAATGTCAGGAGCTGACTGTCCTATAAAGGCCATAGCCACAGCCACTCACTGTCCCTCGGAGGTCGGGTCAAAGGGCATGTACCACCTATAGGCCTCCATCAACCTCTCAAGGAATACGGACGGTGGCTCAACAGGACCCTGAAGCACTTCTGTTACCTTAGCCAAATTGGTGGGGTGCCGAGCACACCTCTGAGACCTGCCACTAGAGTCCAGCGGAGAAACTGTCAGCTGCTCCATACCTGCAGCCGTGTTGAAGTCCCAATCTGGTCGATCAAGGGGGAACCCAGCATCGATCTCATTCGGGAAGGTAGTGGGGGTCCCATTGTCTCCTGGGACATTCTTTTGTGCCTCCAATAGGATTCTCTCCCTCTCCTCTGTGGTGAAGAGAACCTTCAAAGGCTGCTGACAATCATCCCAGGTGGGTTGATGAGAAAACATCAGGGATTCCACCAAACCTGTAAGACTGGCAGGGTTTTCAGAGAAAGACGGGTGGTTAGCTTTCCAATTATATAAATCAGCTGAGGAAAAAGGCCAATATTGTAAGGGTTGCAAAGCCAGTGGGCCCACAGGGGGCCTGACCGTTCAGAGAGGTAGAGCCACCGTGGAATCGGGTCCCTCCGGGCTCAACCCTCTCCGGCTCTGAGTACCAGTTGCCAGCCCTCTCCCCTCTGCTCCTTGTAGTTCCAGGCTCCAGGCCAGAGCTGGGGCTGGCGCTGGGGACGCATGCAGTGGCTGGGGGTAGGGGGGTAGCGGCAGCATGCTTGGCCATTTGGGTGGCTCCTCAATCTCGGGATAGATCTTAGGCGGACCTGAAGGTTTTGTTTCCAAAGCTGGCTTTTGTTTTAATTTGGGCTCTGTGCCATGGAGAGCCAGTGCTCGGGAGCCTGGCTTTCTTCCTCTCACCCAAGGTTTCACCCACGGGGGTGGGTTCTGGACCAGGCCTTGCCAAACAGTAATATATGGCTGCTGATTGGGATGGGACCCTGGTCCTTCCTTGAAGACAATAGCTTTTACCTCAAAAATAATGGTCCAGTCAAAAGTCCCTTTGGGTGGCCACCCGACATCAAAAGTAGGCCACTCCAAAGCACAAAAAGTCTGCCATGGTTTTTCTTAACCTCAACTGACAAATTATGAGCCCTAGTTCTAACTTCAGTCCAATGATCCAGTGTCAAACTTAGAGGAGTCGTTACGGTCTGTCCCATTGTCACAAGTAACACAAAACACAAACACAAGATACACAGAAAAACACTACAAAAAAAATCCTTCTCAATCTCGAATGCCGGCACCACTCCAGAGAAACAAATGGCCAGGAGGTCTCTTGCATCCCCTCTCTCAAGAGGACCACTGCATCCTCCCCAGCACCCAAATGGGGCCCTCCCAGGCATCCCTGGGGTCCCCTGTCCTCCTGGGACGTCTCCCAGGGCTACGGCCGCTGATCCACTAGCACGTCTGCCTGATCACCCCGTCTGTCTCCTCATGAGATGGAAACGGCTGTAAAACAGAAAGCAACCTTCGCAAAGCCAACTTTTGCTCAACTTTTGCGCAAACCATATAACAGAACCAGACAACAGAGACAAACCCAGGACACAGAGACAGAAATCTCACAAACCAGACAACAGAAATAGGCCCAAGACACAGAAATCTCACCTCCAAGTGGGTTCTTGTGGAGATTGGGGTGTCCGCAAATTCCCGGCCAATGCACCAAATGAAAGATCTGGGAGAGGTAAGTCCCTCTCCCGACTCCCGACACTCGGAGTATCATGGCCACCCAAAAACTTGCAAGAGACCTTCTTGATGCAATCGCAAGAGGTTTATTTCAGGTGGGATCAGTGCACTGAGGATGCCACTCATATCCCACGCAGGGGTAGAGGAGCCACGACCACAATTTGGGGGAGAGTAGGGTATTTAAACCACAATCCAAGGGGGTGAGGGGAAATGCAGGTGGAATGTACCAGCCCATTAGTTAGTCAGCAGGAAGCATCCTATACTTGTTTTTCTCAGGAATTAATTTAATCTTACTTTACTATCGGCTTTGTGGTTAGCTAGTTCCTGGAGCGTGGCTGGCCTGACTCCACTGCCTGCCATGGGGTCTCTAAAATTTTTATTCCTCTCACTGGGCATAGAGTTTATTCAGTCAGGAAGTATCCATGGCCCCCATGTAATTTCTTTTTTTTTTCTTTCTTTTTGTTTTCAAAGCTCCAACAGAAAGAGCTCTGCGATGGACAGGACAGACTAATTCCAGGGTGAGAGTGCAGCTGGTGACATGGACAGTTCGGATTAGCTTCCGCCATCTGCTCGGCTAGCCCTTGTTTTGTTGGACTCAGAAGGGAATGAAAACCAACCAAGAAAGATGACCTTTAGTGGAAGGAAACAATTTGCAAGCAGCTGCCGGGACCCTGAGACCTCAGGAAGAGGAGCAGATTCACCAAGCTTTTATGTTAGATTCACATCAAACTTCTTCATGTCAATAAGAAAGAAATTGAGCCTGTCTTTGTTGTGAGGCTAATGAGGCATCTACTGGTTGCACTAAATTTCTCTCTTTGATTTCCCTCCTTGCCTTTTCTATTTCCTTTTATTTAGTGTGTCTCTTGTTACTAACTCTTTTTACTAATTTCAAACAAGGGAGAGAGGAGAGGAGAGAAAGTGAGAGAGTTTATAAACCTAGAAAAACTTTAAAATGAGTTACTAGCCTTTTTCTATAGTAATATACTTTGATTCTTCCAAATTAGCGTCTACAGAAATGCTGTTACAGATTGATTGGCCTTGAAGGATGGAGGAATGGGGTACCTCATCCTCTTGATCAGCATTCATGTCAAGGGAGGGCTGATTCCTTCCTTCTAACTGTACATTTCTATTCAATATGGAGTATGTTTGAATGGAGGATTGACAAAGCTTCTAATTTATGTTTTTTTTCTCTCTTTTTCTCTGAGGCTTTATACACACTGAACAAGCTCTCTACCACTGAACCATATGTGTAGGTCAGACAATTTACTGCTACGTGGAAGATTATATCATAGATAACATGAAACCCATTAAGAAAGAAACAAACAAACCAGAAAAGTGAAGTACATATAGGAGAAATAGAAAAATCCCAGGGGGAACCTGGCTTTACGGGTTGGACATAAGGAATCTGTTTCTGTCTACATCAATGCTTCATAGTCAGTTGTGCTCTTACGCTGCATGTGTGATCTGCCACAGCTGCAAAAATGACAGTTTCCTATATCATTTTCAGTAGAAACAAAACAAAATTTACAACAGCTACTGTTTCCCGATCTCCTACATAAATCTTGTACTCAACTAGAACTGGAACAAATGGGCTGTTATTGAACTAGTCAGGGGCCTAACATTCCTTCATCCAGCGAATCACTGTGAACATATAAGCTAATTCTATCCAATTGACCAACTTTATTAGTAATCAATCAATCAATCTTTCTTTCTTTCTTCCCCCCTCCCTCCCTCTCTCCCTTCCTTTTCTTTTCTCCCTCTCCCCTCCTTCCTCTTTGCTCCCCTGCCCCTGTTTCCCCTGTCCCATTTATGGAAGAATTATCTAGCTTTGTGTGTTTGACACCCTTGCTAGGGATCATATATTCACAGTGTGCTTTTAGGTTCTCTATTCTGTATCATTAGTCCAGATACGTCTTTTGGTAATATCACACCATTTTAATGGTTGTAGCTTTGTAATTATTTTGGAAACAGGAAGTGTGATGCTTCCAGGAAGTGTTTTATTTTCCCTTATGAATGTTAGACTTTTTGGCTTCTGTAAACAAAAGGTCAATATTAATTAATTAATTTATTTTACACATAGGGATCAGAACTGTGGTAATGCAAATGCAAAGGAGGTATGTGTTATTGAGTGATGGCCCAGCCCTTCTCATTTCTCTGGTTAGGACTTCTAGTACTATTTTGGACAAAAATAAGAAAAGTGAAAGTCCTTGTTTGGTGCCTGGTCTGGATGATAAAGATTTTGTTTTCTCACCATTGAGTATGCTGCCAGCTGTGGCTTTGCAAACAAGGCCTTTCCCATGATGGAGTAACTTCCTTTTGATGCTGATTTGCATGTTGAACTAACCATCCAGGATAAATCTCACCTCATTTGTGATGGTGTGGTTGAGGCTTTATGTGTTGTTAAATTTAATTTGATAGCTTTGGGGAAGCTTTTCACACACAATAATATTTATTGGGGATGTTAGCCTGTGGTAGTTTGAATAAAAATGGCCCTCATAGGCTCACAGGCAGTGGCCTCATTTGAAAGAATTAGCATATGTAGTCTTGTGGGAGTAGATGTAGCCTTATTGGAGGAAGTGTGTCACTGTGGTTGGGCTTTGAGGTTTCAGAAGAGCAAGCCAGGCCCAGTGGCTCACTCTCTCTTCCTGCTGCCTGGAGATCCAGATGTAGAACTCTTGGCTCTTTCTCTAGCACCATGCCTGCCTGCATGCTTCCTGCCATGAGACAATAGTGGACTAAACCTTTGAACCTGTAAGCCAGCTCCAATTAAATGCTTTCCTTTATAAGAGTTGCTGTGGTCATGGTGTCTCTTCAAGCGAATAGAAACTCTAACTAAAACATAGCCTATAACTGTTTTTTTATTATTGTATCTGACTTTAGAATCTAGGTAATGTTGATTTTATTTTATTTTATTTTTTTTATTTTTTTTGGTTTTTCGAGACAGGGTTTCTCTGTGTATCCTTGGCTGTCCTGGACTCACTTTGTAGACCAGGCTGGCCTCGAACTCACAAAGATCCGCCTGCCTCTGCCTCCCAAGTGCTGGGATTAAAGGCGTGCGCCACCACCGCCCGGCTGGTAATGTTGATTTTATTTTATTTTTTATTTTTTTTAGTTTGTTTGGCATAATTTTTCTCTAAATGAAATTTAATGATGATATCATCTGTCTTAGGCTTTTCCATTGTAGGTTTCTGATTCAACTTCTATATGAGTTCTAGGTATGTTTAGACATCCTGTTTCTTCATGGGTAACCTTGGCTAGCATATCGGAGTTTATCCTTCTCTTCTAGTTCATCAAGTCCCTTGGCATTGAGAATTCATTTTCACTTTAGACTAATGTCTCATACTACTCTTTTGTTCCTCCCAAAAGCTGACAGAATGATTTTCTTCATTTCTTTAAAATATTTATTTTTGGCTCACTAATTAGAAGAAAAAAATCTGGACGACTTCCAGCACCATAATCAGAGTGTATTTTGAATAAAGACCTGGCTAAAAAGTAAAACTGTGTCAGTGAAAGACATGGGGCAAGATATTTTATAATTTTAGAATCGAGAGGACAAACTGAGGATTTATCTTCAATAAAGACTATCGTGGACAGAGTTTGAAGACTTGGGTAAAATTGGGAAAAGATATAATATCGAAAATCTACAATGGAATGCTTTCAATAATGTGCAAATTTACAAATGAACACCAGAAATGCCAATAAAGGGAATGGGGAAAGATAGAAAAAAGACAAGTATGTAGGGTGTGAGATTTTTGAAGGCCAGAAAGTACAGGAACAGACATTAGTATCAGAGACACATGACTTAGAAAATAGCTACCATGGTGCTGGAGAGATGGCTCAGTGGTTAAGAGCACTGGTTCCAGAAGACATGGGTTCAATCCTCAGTACCCACATTGTGGCTCACAACTGACTGCAACTCCAGGCCCTGGGGAATTGATACCCTCTCCTGGAATCTTTGGGTACCAGGCACGCATGTGATGCTCAAACATACATGGAGGCACAACATCCACATGAATAAAATTAATTAATTAAAAATAACTATTATGCTCCCATTGTTAGAAGAGGAAAGAGTGGAATCTGGGAGTTCAGGTGTTGACAGTTATTTAGGAGTCAAATACCAGCTCTTATGGACAGGAGTTCTTTTTTAGTAGAGCCTCAAGAAGTAGTTGGTTGAGTCACACATTTACCCTGGGACCTAGCAAGCCTATATGGGGGCACATATATCCTCCAAATTTCAAGTCCATAAAAAAGGCATGTATGAGGATGTTTAGTCTGTATTGCTTGGGGAGATGGTAAATTAATCAAAGTCCAATCAGAAAAGAGAAACCAAATACAAATTTGAATAGGAAAACTGGATATAAAGATTGCCAGTTATAACAGTGCACTAGAGAAATGCACTCGCAGTGACTGGAAATTGAGGACACAGAAGAATATGGGGATAGCAGGTACAGAGAATTGTCATCACATGAGTTCTGAGATAGAGGAGCCACAGGTGAGACCTCCAATTCCCAGGTCCTATGTTGTAGCCATTTTGGAGAGGGAAATCTGTGGCAGACATGTTTGTGTGGGTCATGTCAGTGTATCCTGTTGAAAATCCATGCCCTGGAGTGTTAGGAAAAATGGTCCATGGGGATGTGTCTCCATGGACACTCTGCCACAAGACCGCATGAGTGGCAAATGCTAGACACAACTGTGCCTATCAGGAACTAGGGAAGCCATGAGGAATATCGCTGCAAAGCTCCCCAGTTGGAACAGAGTAGTCTCAGGAGAAGTTGTGGTCATTGGCTGCTACTGGATGCTGTGGGGGTAGCCATCTGTTCTGAAGTCTAATGAGGTACCAAACCAGAGCTAAGGAAAGAGATATACCTTCTTCCTCAACTGCTTTTCCATCCTACCCTAGAGTTCAACATTGTGTCAACTGGTAAAACAAAAATATTTAAAAGGGCCCAGATTTATTTTTATAGAGCAGGTGATGCAGGGTATCGTGGGAGCTGAAGGGCAATAAACTGATAACTAGAACAGCTGGAGAGTTGAAGGTAATTTGTGTGTGAATTCCAGTAAAAACAGGCTGGTTAAATGTCAAGGATCTAGAAGCAAAGGCTAGGTAGATATGATATATCTATGGCAATGTGTGTCAATACGGATAGGATTTTAAATTATGTGTTGGGTGAAGAAGAGCAGAAGGTCCGTGGGCACTTGGGCCTGGCCCTGTTTTGTAAGCACACGTGCACACATTCCAGCTTGAACATTTGAACGCAAGGACATCCTTGTCTTTGGGGATGGAAAGTGACAAGTTTTGAGTGATAGGGGATGTCAACTAGCTAAAACAAAGTCTGTAAGTTCAAAGAAACTGACCTTGTTGTCACAAGGGTGGTGGCTAAAGCCAGTTTCTGTGATAAGAATAACTTTCCTGAGCAACTTAGTTGACTATCGAAATATTTAATAAATGTCTTATCCTACAAGTCACTATAGAATTAGGATGCGATCCTTGGATCTATTAAAATAAATCTTTCAATACGACAGGAAAGTGGTTTGCAGTCCTAATAAACATTCTTAGACAGAAACACTGTTTTATACTACAAGATACAGAATAAGAGCACATTTCACTTAAATGTTATGGTGAGTTGCATGTGAAGGTTCATTAAACTCTCTACAGCATCCACAAGATGGACTGTCTAGGGGAATGAGTTGTCTTCTCAGGTTCTCGTGCAGTAGCCCTTCTTCCTCTTCCAGGGCTTTTATTCAATTGCTAATTAGCTTTTGTGGCCACTGGGTTCCATTGCGCTTTCCAGTCAAGGCTGACTGTGAAAACATGGGCTCTTATGAAGGAGCAGGGTTGTCCCTGAGACTTGACTTCTTTGGAGGGCCAATGACTCAGGATTGTGACATGCCACCCTGGAATTTTATACTTTGGCTGGATGAGGGGACACACCAAATCTTACTGCTTTACATACAGACTTTTTCTCTGTGTTCCTTCCCACATTAAATACATTTAAGCAATGCACAGCACACATTGAAATCATTTCTCCTGCCCTCACTCTACCCACTGCCAAAAAGCATGTAATAGTGAGTGAGTAACGCTAGTGGTTACTCCCATGTCCACACTTTGGACAGAACCTGTGTAGTGGTTTGAGTAGGAATGGCCCCCAAAGGTTTCTGTGTTTTAATGCTAGGCCTATGGAGAGTGGCACTATTAGGAGGTGTGGCCTTGTTGGAATAGGTGTGGCCCTGTTGGAGGAAGTGTGTCACGGTAGGGCTGGGCTTTGAGGTCTCCTCTGCTCAAGCTCCACCCTGTGTGGTTCCCAGTCTCCTTCTGCTGACTTTGGATCAAGATGTTGAACTCTTGGCTCCTCCAGCACCGTGTCTGCCTTCATGCTGCCATGCTTCCCAACATGATGATGATGGATTAACCCTCTGAAACTGTAAGGCAGCCCTGATTAAATGTTTTCCTTTATAAGAGTTGCCACGGTCATGGTGTCTCTTCACAGCAGTGGAAACCCAAACACAGACAACATGGTTTGTGTTCATGGTAGCTATTCTCCTAAATAAGCTTCACCCTTTTTTGGTTGGTGTTTTTAAGGTGGGGTGGTCTTACTACAAAGTCTATGTGTGACTGGTGTGCAGTCTAGGTGTTACTAGGGAAAACCAGATCTTCTTTTGGAGATCTCTCTCTCTCTCTCTCTTTAAGTCTCATCACTAAGAATGTTAAAAAATAAACAGACTTGGATAGAAGCATGGGGGAATAATTGTATTAGTTTGTGAGAAAATCAACAGTATAGAGAAACCAGGGAGATGGGTAAGAAGCCATGCTTTTTAAGTTGGGTGTGGAGGTCACAGTAACAGTGAGAAAGCGAGTTTTGAGGAAGCATGCCTTGGCTTCAGGCTGGTACCCACAGAGAGAGATAAAGAAAAGGAAGAGGGTAAGCATACTTGTTGCTGGGCTATGGATCTAAATAGAGAGGGCAGTTGATATAGGCTCCTGTGTCCCAGGACAAAGGATTGTACCAAGGATGCATGGTTCAAAATAGAAACAGAGACAACTTATTAATAAACAAAAAAACACTCCCAAACATGAAGGTAGGGTAGGGAGCTCAGGAAGGATTATCCGATCATAAGGCCACAAGATAAGCAGACCATTCATGAAAGGCCCTGAACATACCACAAGCCATATTCATCCACTCAGTTTGTAGTATACTCTCTTCTTAAATGAAGCCCAGGTGAGAAAGGGCTTCTAGACTTCCTTTGGGATCTGTCTTCTTTCATATGCTAATATTACTGTTGGAGTCTCCAGTGTCTTTTCTGTCACATGGTTTCTTGTTTGTTGATCTCAAGCTTTGAGCTCTCTTCCTCTTGCGTCAGTCCCCCCAAGTACTGGCATCTCAGATGTGTGCCATCTTGCATGGCTGTCTGGAGTGTTTCTGCACATAAAGGATATGCATGCTCAGAGCACATGATTTTATTTATTTACCGCATAATGAGCCTTTTATGAATCCTGTCCTTATATATTCCAAGTTGGTGAGCAAACAGATATCCATCTGCCAGGGTACAATGTTAAGTGCTAATACATCAATCATGTGTCTGTAAACTTAGGGGCACAGATTCTGAATTATTTGTATGATTTTGATAAGAGATACCATTTTTGGATCTCTGATGGAGGTTCAGGGAAATATCATCTAAGAACAGATCCTGTTACCTGGTTCACTACTATATGCTTTAGATTTCTTTTCCTATAAGAGTTGCTTCAACTGGATTGAATGCCTTTCAAACAGCACGACCACAATGATATACAGGGCCAGTTTCCTTTCAACAAGGAACCTCTGAGAAAAGGTTATACAACATTAACCCAGGATGATGAAAATGCTCGCCTGTCATGTCTTGCCATGAATAATCTAAGTTTGTCCTACAGTCGATCATCTGGTTACCTGAGCCACCATGTGTGTGAAGTGACTGCAGACTCAAGGAAAGAACTCACGGTTTGTCACTGCTTCTGTTTTCTTGGTGTCTGAAGGGGCTTAGGTTTTGCATTTATAGGAGGGGACTTTTCTGACCTCATGAGTGACTTTGTGTATGTAGAGGGGTGTGTGTAGGGAACCCTTACACACATAGGTAAGAGCAGAGAATTATACTCTGTATGATTTAAGGATTGACTTTGAAGGTGTCCTCTCATCTGATCATTTAATGAGTTTCCCCACTGGCTTTGTTAGTATTCAAGATACTTACAATTCCGTGAGTTAGTCATACTGATAATTGAGTAATGGCTGACAGAGGCCTCTGTCAACAAGCGAGTCTTTGAGATAGTTCCTATATTAAGTAATTAGTCATGTAATATGGTGCTCAGTCCATATGACTTGCCATGAACAATTTGCTTCTATTTAAGAGGAGAAAGTTAGAGTAGGAAGACTTTGGACAGATGGTGGGTGGTAGTCAAGGAGGAGCCAAGAACGTCCTGAGTCTGGGAGGTCCTTCTGCTTCAGTAAGTATCTCAAAGGGTAACCAGGAAAATTAAGCCCTGTGAAAAGGTTTGGAAATGGAGAGCAAGAGAAAGGGGAATCATATCTCAAAAAGGTGATCCGAATGCTAACAATCAACATGGTCTATGACATGAATTTCTTGAAACTCAGCTGTCTTAAAAAACAAACAAACAAACAAACAAACAAACAAACAAACAAACAAAGGGTGATAACAACAACAAAGACCTTAATCATGCATAAGAGAGTGTGTTTCATTCCTGTGGTACAAGAGAATCTGAACTTTTTTGTACTTAACTGAGTACCTTTTCTGTATACTTTAAATGTGTGTGTGTGTGTGTTGACAGGTGACATACACAGAAGATAAAGAGATTTTGTACTCACTCTCTCATGCTTCCATGGATGGACTGGCTCCCTTATAAAATCAGACACTGCAAATAGTGACCGACCATTAAGCAACTCATCTTAAATAAGTGAAATGAAGGAAAACAGCACACCAAGCTGCTCATGTGATGGTTAATCTTGACTGTCAACTTGGCAGGATTTGGTGTCGTCTAGGAGACATTCCTCTGTGGATGTCTGGAGGGGCGTTTCTGGATTTTAACTGCATTGGGAAACACTGCTCCAAATATAGGTGCCCCATTCCATTGCCAGGGTCACACACACTGAGTGAGGAGAAACAATGAGAGAGAAAATGAAGAAAATGGATGCAGGACAAGAATTCCTGTCTATCATAAGCATCGAAGAATCTCCAGTGTGAGATGGTTGAATTAGTGGCAAGCCTATCTCTTGACATGTAAAAACTCCTTGCTTCAACTGCAGACAGACTGCTGTCCAAAAAGGACAAAACTTGGTAGCAGGGAAGTCGACAGCCTAGCTCTGCCAAGACAGGGTAGGTTAGTCCTTCATAATCCCTGCTCTACAATAAATGTCTGTCAGAGAAACAGGACCAAAAGGCTGAAGACTGATGCTGGAATGTATGGAGAGAAAATGGGAACTGTCCAGGTAGTCACTGGTTTGTCATTTCTTAGTATTGGAAGCTGCAGGCCCTGCACTTCCTATATAATCAGATATATTTATCCTTCTCAGCTCTCTGAGGTGGTTGAAGAATAGACAGCTTGAGTCTCATAGCTAAATTTTGAGTTGTTTAGGAATCAAGAGGGCGTTCTAGATCTAAGAAGATGGTTATAATAGTGATGCAAGTTAGTATGAAAGCTAAGTCAGTTATAGAACTTTAAACTCATGGAGATGGTTAGAAGGTAGAAGGTTAAAGTTAGGGGCCAAATATGTATGAACTGGACATTGGGAAGGTATACTGGGCCACTTAACTCTCATAAATGTGGTATAGTTAATTCTGCTGTTTTGTATAGAATTTACTGTTATAAGAGAAAGAAACATTTGTTGGATGAAAAGGGAAGCTGTTGAGGGGGGGGAAGAGGGTGGAAGTGTGGGACAGGAAGGGGAAATAGGGAAGGGTTTGTGACTGAGATGTAACTTGAAGAAAAAAAAATAAAGTACTTATATATAAAAAAAAAAAAAGAATTCCTGTCTATCTCCTGTCTGGGTCACTATGAAAACCACCTTACCCTTCCATCTCTGAGTCCTTCTGTTGTGATGCACTGCATCCATTTCCAAACAGTATAATAGTTTTATGTCACTTTGACACTAGCTACAGTCACCAGAGGAGGGATTCCCAATTGAGAAAATGGCTCCATAAGATCAGGCTGTACACCCCCTATTCTACTCCAAGTAGAAGATAAGCATCGAAGAATCTCCAGTGTGAGATGGTTGAATTTGTAGCAAGCCTATCTTTTGGCAAGAAAAACCCCTTGCTTCAACTATAGACAGAATGCTGTCCAAAATGACAAAACTTGGAAGCAGGTAAGTCGACAGCCTAGCTCTGCCAAGACAGGGTAGGTAAGTCCTTCATAATTCCTGCTCTACAATCAATGTCTGTCAGAGAAATGGGGCCAAATGGCTGAAGATTGATGCTGTAATGTATGGAGAGAAAATGGGAACTGTCCAGGCAGCCACTGGTATGTCATTTTTTAGTTTTGGAAGCTGCAGGCCCTGCACTTCCTATATAAGCAGATATATTTATCCCTCTCAGGTCTCTGAGGTGGTTGAAGAATAGATAGCTAGAGTCTCATAGTTAAATTTTGAGTTGTTTAGGAGTCAAGAGGTGTTCTGGATCTAAGAAGATGTTTTTAAAATTGAGATGCAAGTTAGTATGAAAGCTGAGTTAGATATAGAACTTTAAACTCATGGAGATGGTTAGATAGTAGAATGTTAAAGTCAGGTGCCAAATATGTATGAACTGGACATTGGGAATGTATGCTGGGCCATTTAACTCTCATAATTGTGGCCTATTTATTTCTGTTGTTTTGTATTGTATTTATTGTTATAAGGGAAAGAACCATTTGTTGGACTGAAAGGGATAGCTGTTGGGGGGAAAAAGAAATACCTTAAACTAAAAAAAAAATAAAAAGGGTAGAGGATGGGGGTTTAGGGGGAAGAGGGTGGAAGGGTGGGCCTGGAAGGGGGAGTAGGGAGGGGATTGTGATTGAGATGTAACTTGAAGAAATAAAAAATAAATTATTTAAAAAAGGTCAGCCTGTAGGCAAACCTGTAAGGCATTTTCTTAATTGGTGATTGATGTGGGCAGACCCCGCCCACTGTGATTGGTGCCACCTCTGGGCTGGTGATCCTGGGTTCTATAAAATGAAAGGCTGAGCAAGTCAAGAGGAGCAAGCCAGTAACCAGAACCCTTCCATGGCCTCTGATCAGCTCCTGCCTCCAGGTTCCTGCCCTGTTTGAGTTCTTGTCCAGGCTTCCTTCAGTGATGGACTATGATGTGGAAGTGTGAGCCAAATAAAATAAACCCTTTCCTCCCAACTTGCTTTTGGTCATGGTGTTTCATCACAGCAATAGGAACCCTAACAAAGATGGAAATTGGTACTAGCATGATGGGGTTTTGCTGTGACAGACCTGACCACCATTTTGGGTGGAATGTGTAATGACTTTGGAACTTTGGGTGAGAAAAGTCATTGAGTGTTAAGAGCTCAGTGGGTTGCTTTGTGTGGGAAGTGTTTTCTCAAAGTCAGTAGACAGAAGCTGTGTTCCAGAGGTTGTCAAGGCCAAACTTTGTGCCGCCGGTAACTGAACTTGGTAACGTGTAAGAGTCTCACCCAGGAAGTATGGTGTAACTGGTTTTGAAGGCATGACGGCCTTGTGGAGAGCACCTTGGCCTCTGCCTCAGTTCCTGTTCCAGCTTCCTCCAGTGATGGACTGTGATGTGGGAGTGGAAGCCAAACAAGTCCTTTCCTCCCCTAATTTCTTTTGGCCCCGGTGTTTTACCAATATTAATTCTAACAAAGACAAACAGTGAACCCAAGCAAAGCCTTCCTTCCTTAGGTTGTGTTCGTCATATATTTTGTCAGGGGAAGGGGGAAAGTAACTAACACGCTACATAACTGGGTAAGGAAGTGAAATTGTTAAGAACAAGGCAAATTTAGTGAAACAAATTTGTTTAGTGAGTTTAGCTAGGTAGAAGAGGAACCCATTACAGTAATGCACAGTGCTTCTAGGATAATAGATCTATTTATCCAAACAGGGCACCACCGATTTGTCAAGGCAATTGATTTTTTTTTTTTTAATCCTTTGCCTGGGAGGAACGCGATTCCACGTTCACACAGCAGGCGGCGCTGTTACCAGCACAATGCTGCTCAGCCACGGTTGGCTGCTTCTGTGTGGTGAATGCGCCAAGGCAGACAGGCTTGTTTGTATTACAGGAGTCTGTTGCTTTTCAGAATTTCATTAGGGAGAGAAGGGCTATTCTTATTGCTGTTACAATCACTTTACATTTCCAATGTGCCTCTAGTACAGGCAAAGACCGTAGCACTGTTGCAAGTGCCCGAGTGGCTTCCTCCCCTCCCCCCAAAACTGAAGCAGGGATTTGCCTGCAGTGAAATAAATCTTTTAATTATATTTTCAGATGAAGATTCCTGGTAAATCTTGGCGAGAGGCGCTCTGGAAATATTTGTTATGTTGGCAGTGTCTGCACTGTTTGTTTTTAGATGAAGTGATTATTTTGTTGTGTCCGTTCTTTCATATCTGTTAAAGATGTCTTATTAGATGATCAATATTTGGTTAAGTTTTACCATGTCCCTAGTTAGGCGCAGAACATATAAATCTTTCAAGTATGAGATCCGTGAGAGTAGCCATTGGATCTTAATTTTCATATGCTCTTCATCCTGATAGAAAATTTGGCAAAATAGAGACGTTGAGTTCTCCCCCCAGTCAGCCCATTGGACGAGATGGGAGTTATGTTCCTCTGAGTGCTAGACATATTATTCTTGAAAAGCTGATACAAAGCAACATTCAAATATTTGAAATGTCTTATTTTTTCATTATGTAAATTGCTCAGGACTCCGCTTATATGGGGCCCCTAGGGCCATCCGAATTCACAGAAACAGAAAGCAGAATGCTGGCCAGCAGGGCTTAGGGGAAGGGGGAGTGGGAAGCTGTTTACAGGGTTTTCTGTTTTTCCTGGTCCATAGATTCTGGAGAATTTTCATGAATCTATGTGAATAATACTGGACACTCAGCTCTGCATTGAAAAGTGATTGAGATGGTGTTTTTTTTTGTTGTTGTTAGTATCGTTGGCATAATTAAAAATTAAAAATAGAGGGTTTGGACAGTGATGGTGGCCTACAGTTGACATCCTGCAGGCTCAGGCTGACTCACTTGCAGTTGAATGCAGGGGCCACAGGCTGCACTACACTTCCCGTGCCAGTGGATGAGTCGCGTCGCGCAACTACCGTGCAGGCTCTCTGTGGTCTTCAGTGGGATAGGCTCCATGACCATAGTCTTCCCGCACCTGGAAGGCTGATGTCCTCCTCACAGCTCCTTCTGACTTGCCAGGCCCTCCCTTTGCTGCTGAGATATAGTGTCAACTTCCCTCAGACCTTGAAAGATCTACAAGCCACTGTTTGGGCTCCTTCCACCCGGCCCCTCAGGGAACTGTTTCTAAAAGGAGTAGCCCTAAGGACCCTTACCAGAATCCTGCTCCAGTTTATCCCGCCCCCCTCTGCCTGTTCCCACTTTCAATTCATGTGACACAGCCCCTGGTCACCTTCTCGGCAGGCTTCTTGTCCTTCTTAATCTGTCTTCTTGAGCCTCCTGCTGGCGTGGGAAGGCCCCCAGCTTGGTGTCGTCTATGCTACCAGCCTCTTCCCAGACCGTTTCCTTTTCCCTTTCCCTCCCCTTGGGCCGAAGCTGGGAACCACTCTGGCCATACAATCGGTGGTGGTGTGGTCTCTTTGCTCCGTGCTGCACAGCCCACCTTTGTCACTTCCAGGGAGGTTTTCAAGCCTGTCACCAGAGTACGTGCTGGAATGGCCTGTTTGAGTCAAACTCTGATCACTCCCTTTAGTGACTGCTTTTTACCTTCAGGCAAAAATAAATAGCAAGAAAGGGGCATCTAGACCTTGGCCTTTACGAAGCCCCCTTGACTTCTGAGCTCTTCTCTCCTCTGAGGGGCCTGCTACCTACCCTAAGCAAACCAATTACTCATTGCAGAATGTGAAACAAATAATTCTTCCTCAGTCACTTCAACCCTCCCAAACAAACAAACAAATAAACAAAAAATAAACCAAACCACTCCCTACAAACCACAGAACCCCACACAACCCTACTCGCCCTCCCAAATAACTAAGAAATCCTGCCAAGAGAAACAAAGGTACATTAATTATGTCACTCAAACGTGATAAATTCAGTTTGTAGTTAAGTAAAATTTTACTGACACTTTTAGCACACTAAAACCGTATTTGTTGAGACAGCATGCAAAGTGATATGTTTAACTTATATTTTCAACTATGTTTCTAACAACTACAATGTGTGTGTATGTATGTGTGTGTGAGTGTGTGTGAGGGTATATGTATATATGAGTGTGTATTTGTGTATATGAGTGTGTGTTTGTGCGTGTATGTGTGTTTGTGTGAATTTGACATGGCAAAGTCTCTAAGAAGAAGAGTTTTGATAGGCGATTTTCATTCTGTTATTTTCTATGTTTTCGTTTCTGAGATAAGGTCTTACTTCATGCTTTAGGCCTCTCTGAAATTCTCTATGTGTCTCTGGTGCTCTTCCTCATGATCCCCCTGCCCCTGCCTCCTGCGTGCTGAGATCATAGACCTGTGCTACCATACCCAGTTGCAGTTTTTAAACAGAAGGAAAAAAAAAAAACCTAATACAGGAAAAATGCCCTCTCCTCTCCTAGTCTGTAAAAGTTTACAATGATTACAGAACTGGAGGAAGAGTCTTGGCCTTTGAAAAGAAAGGTCTTTGGTTTAAATATGTTCCAAGACCTCTTGCAAGCCACCCCACATCACAGAGGCCTGGCTTCCTCCACTATAAGCTTGAGAATCTTCACGTGTCTCCAAAAATTGTTGGATGGACTGAGTGAGTTGATTGGTGGTTTGAATGAGAATGTTCCCCTTAGGCAGAGGCAGGTGGATCTCTGTGAGTACAAGGCCAGTCTGGTCTACAGAGAGTCCAAGACAGCCAGGGCTATTACACAGAGAAATCCTGTCTCAAAAAACCCCAAAAAACCCCCAAACAAACAAACAAAAAGGTCCCCTACAGGCTCATATATTTGAATGTTTAGTCACCAGGGAGTGGAACTCTGATAGGATTAGAAGGATTAGGAGGTGTGGCCTTGTTGGAGGAAATGTGTCACTGAAGGTAAGTTTTGAGGTTTCAAAAGCTCACACCATGCCCAGTGCCAATTCTATCTCATTCTATGGACCAGGATGTAGCTCTTAGTTACTGCTCTAGCACCCTACATGCCGCCATGCTTCCTACCATAATGATTATGGACCAAGCCTCTGAAACTGTAAACAAGCTCACCAACTGAATACTTACTTTCATAAGAGTTGCCAGCCGGGTGTGGTGACACACGCCTTTACTCCCAGCACTTGGGAGGCAGAGGCAGGCGGATCTCTGTGAGTTTGAGGCCAGCCTGGTCTACAAAGCGAGTCCAGGACAGCCAGACCTGTTATACAGAGAAACCCTGTCTTGAAAGAGTTGCCTTGGTCATGATGTTTCTTTACAGCAATAGAACTATTGCTAAGAATGATAAAAGTAATGATGAAAACAGTGGCAAACTAACATGTAGGGATACCAATGATTCTGTTATAAAATTTGATCAGAGCTATTAATGCTTGACACCTAACATATTATACCAAAGTCTAAGCTCTGTGTCAGAGTAGACTCTCTGAGTTGGGAGATACTAGAAAGTAGAGCCACGGCAGGAAATGAGTGGGAAAGGACAGTGTTTACTTCTAACAGGGCTATTCTGTTCTTTAACTCTTCTATATAAATTAACCCAAATTGACATCAAGGATAAAACCCTTATTATGAGCCTGGATGTTTTGTATTTTTGGTTGTGAGACAAGCCTTTAGCAGGTGAACCGTCTCTCTAGTCCATACTTGGATTTCTTGAATAGACAAGTTTCTTTCATTATTTCCTATTGTTTCATAGTTCCAGTCTTAGAACTATGGCTGTTAACAACTGGGGACACCCTTGCCTCTTGTTCTTATTCATACTTTCTTATATAATAGAGATCAGATTTGCTACAGTTTGCATCCAAAATGTCTCCTAAGTGCTCATGGATTAAAGGGAGGCTCACCACTGTGGAGCTATTGGGAGACAGTGGAAACTTTAAGAGGTGGGGCCTAACAGGAGGAAATTAGGAGAGAGGAGATGTGCTGCTAAAGGGGATATTACAGTACTGTAACCCTCTTCTCTTAGGCTCTGGCTGAGAGGTGAATGGTTTGCTATATGCTTTTGCAATTAGATGCTGCCTTGCCATGGGTTCCAAAGCAATCATTGCATTATGTTCTGAAGTCTCCATAATCAAACCCTTCTCATGTTTTAAGTTACATATCACAATATTTTGTTAAAGCGGGGGAAGACTGACTGATATAATATTGCACATGTAATTTTGCACGCTAGCCTTTAACTGAAAACATATGTAGATATTTGCTTATGCATCTCTTAGGATATCTATAATGTAGATAATATGCTTATGATTTCCATAAAGGATATTAGTAGATGCAGAATATATGTTGGGTTTATTCTAACTGATGTAGCCAATTACTGTACATTATCCATTTTTAACATAAATACCATACTTTGTTACTTTCTCGGATCTAGTCCCAATTCTTCATCTTTGTTAGGAGAGCAAGCAACGCTCCTTGGGTTATGGTTCCTTTGAGAAGTTTTAGTCAGCACAGACTTGCAAAGAAGAGTTGGGGGTCTCTATGAGATTTTGAAATATTTGTAACCATATCAGCCCCCCAAATTATTTTGTGAACAGCCTATAGTACCCCGTTTCCTCTGTAGAGCCATTGCAGACCTGTCTTTTCAGTAGCATCATAACAAATGAAACCCCTCCTCTGAGTCAATAGTAATTGTAGGAATTTATCACAATTGCCAATCAGGGTGTTCTGAAGAGACTCATCTTTTTTGTTAAATTAGCTTTCACTGCACGCAAACACTGAGTTATCTTTAGGGAATCAATTGCAGGGAAATTGCAGCTTTCATGGAACGATATAACCTTGCCAGCCAGCCATCTTGTTATACATAATTTCTCTCCCAAGAAATTCTGTTGGGCTTCACATGACTTATTTTTCGGAGTTCTGTTTCAATGGAGCAAACATGGAAAAGCCGACTAACTTCTCAAAGTCTAAAAAGGAAGCAGAGCCCAGGACCTTGGAAATGTCTTAAGACACTGCAGCCAATTAAGCGATCAGCCTGAAAGAGGTCAGGAAGCTGCAGGTTTGTCATTTCAGAAGACTTTGATCCAATGGATTTGAGAATAGGAGTCATCATTAGGAGATTCTTCTTGCTCCTTTTTCTGTACCCACAGTAGGAGGAACTGCAGGTAGAAGAGACTCTGAGTAATTACTAAGATGTTAGAAAAAGCAGTTACATGGAATTACTATTATTGCTCAAAAGGATTGGTGATATGGAGTAGTCAGGGATCTTTCACTGACACAGTTGGAACAGGGGCATTTCAGTACTTGATCTCAGCAGCATGCTCCTCCATCAAATGTATGGCTGATTGATGCTGTAACAAGGTGGTAATTAATTTGCAATTAGCCTGGAATTACTATGTGCCTTTAAATGAACTAGAGTTAGAAATTTTATATTTATTGGCTATGCTTCCTGAATCTTTTCCTCCTGGAACATTTGCAAATGTGCTGGGTGATGCCAACTGTGGGAAATGAGATAGAAGCCTGGACTGTCTTCAGCACAGCCCATCTGAGGACAAGTTTGTGACGAAGCACTGGGCCTCATCAGGAGAAGGTCTAAGCGAGCCTCCACATCGTGCCCCCATGAACTATCTCACTTGATCCTCTTCTTATCCTTGTTATTTCCACTTTACAGCTCACAAAATTGAACTTTTACCCAAGGTCACAAAGCTAGGACATAATGGAAGAAGAATTTGGATTTAGGTGGAGGGCTGTTTAATCTTCCTTCAACCTGTGTTCTCTAGCAAGACCAAACAAGCCATGTCTTCATAGCCAGTGCTCTTGAAGTCTTGACAAGCCTTCTTTCTCACAGTTTATTGGTTGTCACTATTCTTGAGAACACCAGGAACAATCTATCCATGCAGAAGCTTGGTCCTCCTTTGGTTAAGTGGCTAACAACAGGCAGGTTCTAGTTGGTGTTGACAGCAAGGGCTACATTCTATCTCTCTTTTTTTTTTGCATGAAAATGTATTCAGTGTTTAACTCAGACTCTTTAGGCTGCTTTAAAACATCATAAAGTAGGCTAGTGAGATAGTTCAGTGGGTGAAGGCACTTGCTGCCATGGGTTTGATTTCTGGGACCTGCATGGTTGAGAGAGAGAACAGACTCCCACTAGTTGTCCTCTAGCTTTCACATTCACACTATGACATGCACTCTCTTGCACACATACACAAACACACATGCAAAAAATTAATAAAATATAAGATATAATAAAAATGCATATCCTAAACATGGTGACTTAGAAATAACAGAATTGTCTCCCAGCTCTTAAGGCTGTGAAGCCTGAGCCAAGGGCAGCGTGTTTAGGGTTCTGCTTAGGGGTTCTTTGTAGTCTACAGCTTCCAGACATTTCTTTATATACTCACATGACAGCAAGGGTAAGTTCTGGTCTTCTTAGTCTCTTGTATGGACACTGGTCCCTGTTATGAGGTTTTCATCCCCATATCTAATCCTCCACCAAATCCACCATAGTGGGAATCAGGCTTCAGCACATACATTTGGGGACATGTGAACGTTCAGCCCATACAGTGACTTCACATTCTTATCTCCCATTGGTTGATTCTCTTTTTAAATGACTCAATTTCAGAAGATGTAAGCTATGATCCCTTTCAGATGATAGATTTATCATTCTATAGAATTAGTTATTTTATACACACGGATTAATTATCTCTTCTATAGTTTCAAGGCTTTAGAACATACTTTAAAAGTTAGAAATTTAAATAGAAAGTCTGGGTTAGGACTCTTGATGACATTGTTATAAAAGGGTCATGAAGGCTAGAAGACCCTAGGAAAAGGAGTTGGGGCTGTGAAAGATGGTGGCCACTGGGATCTAAAAGGGAAATATGGTCTGAATGCTGTATGAGGTATAGGGCAGGGTGCGGGTGTCTCCTGACCATTAGTAAGAAAATAATATAAAATACTAGTTCTCTTTCCATTGAAAGAGTTTATGGAAAGTCTCTGTGCTGTCTCTGTTAGTCTTTGTGTGTGTGTGTGTGTGTGTGTGTGTGTGTG
>CAJQZJ010032150.1:1006144-1020612 GCA_907164525.1 Lophiomys imhausi | reverse complement strand
TGTGTGTGTGTGTGTGTGTGTGTGTGTGTGTGTGTGTGTGTGTGTGTATGTGTGCATTTATATGTGTGAGTTCAGGCATTGCATACTACACACATGTGTGACAACCTTGGGCACTTGTCCTTGCCTTCTCCTTTGTTTGAAACAGAGTCTCTGTGTTGTTCACCGCTGTGTACACCAGTCTACCAGGGACTATCCTGCCTCGACATCCCATCCCAGCACAGGAGCACTGTGCTCCTACTGATGCATGCTACTGTGCTTGAGTTCTGGGAATTTGAACTCTTGGTTCTCACACTTTTGTGGAAAGTGCTTCATCTATTTCCACAGTCTTCCACTGCTGATGTTTGATATGAATCGGAAACTATGGCCATGTCTCGGTCCCTTCATCACAATGAGAAAATTACCTGTCACACACAACTCAGGGAGAAGGCTTTATTTTGCTCATGGCTTCAGAGTCCACAATGCTTGGCTCTGCTGACTTTGGTCCACTGCAGAATATCATGCTAGAGGGATCATGTGGTAGAACTTACTTTCCTTACGTTGGACAGGAATCAGGGAGAGAAGAAGGGAAAGGCAATATATAATCCCCTACTCCATGTTACTTACTTCCTCCAGCATAGCTTGTCCTTGCATAGATTCTATTGTCTCTTGAGGAGTTTATGCAGATTTGAATTCATCAATGTATCTTTTTTCCTGTCTTTTTCTTTTATAATTTAGTTTTTATTTCTTCAAGTTACATCTCAATCACAATCCCCTCCCTACTCCCCTACTCCCCCCTCCAGTCCCACATTCCCACCCTCTTCCCCCTCAACTCCCAATCCTCTTCCCCCCCTTTTTTTTAGTTTAAGGTATATCTTTTTCCCCCCAACAGCTCCCCCTTTCAGTCCAACAAATGGTTCTTTCTCTTATAACAAATACAATACAAAACAACAGAAATAATTAGGCCACAATTATGAGAGTTATATGGCTTAGCATACATTCCCAATGTCCAGTCCATATGTATTTGGCACCTGACTTTAACATTCTACTATCTAACCATCTCCATGAGTTTAAAGTTCTATTCTAACTCAGCTTTCATACTAACTTGCATCTCAATTTTAAAAACATCTTCTTAGATCCAGAACACCCTCTTGATTCCTAAACAACTTAAAATTTAACTATGAGACTCTAGCTATCTATTCTTCAACCACCTCAGAGACCCGAGAGGGATAAATATACAGTCTATCATCGATGTATCTTATGATTTAACAGTCTCTGGAAATGCTCTGAAAGACAGAAGTGTGCTTTACTCTCCTCCTAGGCAGCCCTGCATCCAATCAAATGGACAACTGAGATTAACCATTGCAGGCCTGCCTCTTCATGGTGTGGCTGGGGAAGCAGATACGGTGGTCTTGATTAATGTGCTTGTTCCTCTTGACTAGTGCTTCTCAACCTTCCTAATGCTGCAGCCCTTTAATACAGTCCCTCATGTTGTAGTGACCCCCGACTGTAACGTCATTTTTGTTGCTACCTCATAACTGTCTTTTTGCTACTGTTATGAATTATAATGCAAATATCTATGTCTTCCAATGGTCTTAGGTGACTCCTGCGAAAGGGTCATCGAACCCCCAAAAGGGATCATGACCCACAGGTTGAGAACTGCTGCCCTAGGCAGCTGCTCCTATGGCTGGCACCCCGTGGGTGGTAGGCACTTGCTCTGTGCTGTCCTTAGTCAGGTGATTTTCTGTCTGACCAGCTGCACAATGCGCACAGTATCTCCACTTTGGGAACAGAGGGTCCTGATGCTGTAGAGTGAAACTCTCTGGATGAAAGGTGCAGCTATTTAGGCGCAGCTAAAAAGTTTTCTCTGCCTGTGAGAGTGGCCTTCTAGATGCACAGTGAAATTGAGATGTCTTTGTGATTCTGTCTCCGTTTTTCTTTATAGGCCTCAATCTCTGATATGTGTCAAGGATGCTAACACTTGTTGCTCCTACAGGTTGATAGACTGGAGAGATAGCACGAAGGCATAAAATCAACCTGCCACTCCTAGTTTCTCTCCCTGATCTAGTTATGAGCTTGGCAACCCAAATAGTTTATGGCCAGTTCCTGTCTGAAAAGGCTGATGGGGAAGCCTGAGAAATAATGTCCCTGCATTAATTCAGTGGATCTCAGGCAATCAAAATGGGGCGTACAAGTGCTTGTGGGAGTCAGTACCTTGTCTTTCAGAATGGAAAGGGCAAAGGCCTTGGAAGCTTTTGCCTTTGAATCAGAGCCCAAGGCCAAACACAGTTTGGTGACTTTTCTTGTGCCCTTAGTGTCCCCTGGAGCCTAGAGTCACAAATCTATAGAAGGTAGCTGCTCTTTACCCTGAAGGGGCCTTAGAGCATCCTCCACTTGTTCACTGTAAACTTCTGTCATTGCTAGCAGCAAATCCTGCCCTTTGCACCCAAGGGCCAGCTCCAGGTACAAGGCCTTGGAGCTCCTTGGAAGCTGGAGTGGAAACAGAGTGTGAGTATTTCTTCAGTCAAGAAACCATGAGATAAACACATAAGAAGGAAGATGTATACTTTCGTTCTTGTCTGGATTCATTGTCACGGGAATAAAAAAAGACATGAAATGAAATTGAAAAAAGAAAGATGCAACCCTACAGTCACTCCTTGCTACATAGCAGAGAGGTTCACTTCTGTGTACTGACTTTCAGCCCTTGTTTTTGTATCTGTGTATTTGCATAGCTATAAATCAGGCTGCAGTTTATAATGTGTTAGGTGAAGGAAACAGAATGCTAAATGTCTTCTCATATTTCTTCTTATTCTCCTGTTTCTCAATTTTAATAGATGGATAATACACACACAGTGGAATAATTCAAAACCTTGTGCTTTAACCTTTAATCCTTGTTTACCCTTTTATCTTTAATTTTAACTTCATTGTTTGTGGGATGAGAAAATTTATCATGTTTATATTGATACAAGGGACTTGTTGGCTCTTTTAGTTAAATGCTTTTTGTTGCTTCAATAGATTGTTTTGTCCAAAGGCAACTTGGGGAAGGAAAGAGTCTGTTTCATCTTATACTTCCAGGTCACAGTCTGTCATGGAGGGAAGTCAAGGCAGGAACCCTAGGCAGGAAGTTGAACCAGGAACTATGGAGCTGAGCATGGTGGCACATGCCTTTATTTCCAGCATTTAAGAGGCAGAGGCAGGCAGATCTCTGTGAGTTCAAGGCCAGCCTGGTCTAAAAAGTGAGTCCAGGACATCCAGGGCCACACAGAGGAACCCTGTATCAAAAAAACAAAACAACAAAAAAAGTCAGTACACCTGTCATAATAAAAAAAATGATTTGTTCATGTTTAGTTTATGTGCATTGGTGTTTTCCCTGCATGTATGTCTGTATGATGGCATCAGATCCCTTGGAACTGAAGTTACAGACAGTTGTGAGCTGCTATGTGGGTGCTGGGAATTGAACCTGGGTCCTCTGGAAGAGTAGTCGGTGCTCTTAACCACTGAACCATCTCTCCAGCCCCACCTGCTATAACTTTAAACAACTTGTTGAGGTGGCCACCGGACCTGGAATTCCCGATCCTGCCTGTACCTCCCGTTGCTAGGATTACAGGCATATAGCACTATGCCTAGCTTTGCCAGTTGCATTTTACCAGTTAATCTTTCTTTAATTCAGAAACCCAGAGAGCCTCAGCAGTAGATCTTTTATAGGTGAGAAAATAGAGCCTCATAAAGGTTAACTAGTAAGTCCAGGGCTTAATGTGAGATTTTTGAACTCATTACCTAGTGAATGCCTGTTCATCCCTTCTAGCCCAATTCAAAAGTCATTATTAGTCTTTTCTTGTCAGTTCTCAAATCCTATCCTTGAAGAATTAAAAAGAAAAATCTTCATTGATTGAAGAAATGACAAGATATACACAGCATTATGGTTTAGAATGAAGCCTTTTCCTAAAAAGACTCATTATTGAAATCCTAGTACCCAACTGGTAGTACTATTCTGGAAAGTTCTGAAAACTTTAGAAGCTGGGAGCTCTTGCTGGAGGAAGTAGCCCCCTTGCTGGGGGCATCTCCTTGTGGGCTTAGCTTGTCTTAGACCCAGTTTCTTTCTCTCTCTGCTTCCTGGTTGCTAGGACACTTTCCAGTGTAGCCTTTTGGGGGAAGAGCTCGCACACTCCTCTAAGTAACCTCTCATCTAAGCTCTGAAAGGAAGCCCAATATACTCATTGGGCCCCCAGAGTGAACTTTGGTGGAATTGTGCCTGGGTTTGTTGTTGGGACCTTATGAGGAGAGATAGACATTGCTTATGTCCCGTGAGGAAAGGAATTTCAGTAATGATCACCTCGGGGACCAAACCTTTAACACAGGATCCCTTGGGGGAAATTCAGTGTCCAAACTGTGGCCTGGGATTTTTGTAGTTGGAACCTGTGGCAGAGCTGAGTTAGATGCAATGAGAGAATGTTCACCCCCGGCTTTTACCAGAGTCCAGCACAAGCACTTAGCAAATGTGTGCACTCTCCCTGCTTACTCTCTCCTTACTTTGATTTACTCTCTGCTGTTCTTTGTCAAAAAGTGCCCTTTTATTGTTTTGGCACATTAGGGAGAGATGAGGATAAACAGGAATTTTGTTCCCTGAGGAGTCTAAATGGAAGAATGAACTATGCTGGGTATAATTTGCCCTTTACATTTTTATCACAGCTATTCAAAGGCTTACAAGGTAACAGTATCTTCCCTGGTTTTCATTTCATAAAATATTTGAGAGCAACTATTATATGTCAGATAATGGTTTGGGTGCTAAGAATCCACATTGAAGAAGATACAGTGCTGCACTTGAGAAATTCCCAGCTTATTGGAGAAATATATATAAATAGAGGAAGAAAACAGTGAGAAAAGAAGCATTATTTACTATACCGTGATAAAACTGAGGAAGGTGGAATGAGCATATCAAGGAGTTGGCCTTAAGTTTGTGGCAATCCTCCTGCCTTGGTGGCCTGAGTGCTGGAATTTCGAGGCACTGAACCAATACTCTTGGATCTAATAGTTATTTTTAATAATCATCATCTTAATAAGTGTGAAGTGCCACCTTCATGGTCTTATGGTGGTTGTGCTGGTTAGTATTAATTGCCAACTTGGCATGATCTTCATTAACTAGGGGGCAAATCTCCAGGTACACCTGTGAGGGATTATTTAGCCTCTGGGTCTGTCTGTGAGGAATTATCTTGATCTGGTTAATAGATAGGAGAAGACCCATTCTCAAAGAGGGTGCCACAAACCCCCAGCCTTAAGTACAGTATTGTATAGAAAAGATTAATTTAGGCGGTCACCAGCATTCACCCTTCGGTGGTTCCTGACTATGGATGAAACTTGACTGGCAGCCTCAAGCTCCTGCTGCCAGGATTTCCCTGACATGGTGGACCAGTGCCATTAAACTGTAAGTTAGCTTCATCAGGCTGTTTTATCACAGTAAAAGGAAAACTAACTAATGCTGTAGTCTTAAAGTTGATATTTGATTTCTGCCTCAAAGTCTTGGGCAATTCTAGAAAGGAAGGAAGGAAGGAAGGAAGGAAGGAAGGAAGGAAGGAAGGAAGGAAGGAAGGAAGGAAGGGGGTAAGGAAGGAAGGAAGGTTATAGAAGGAAGGGAGGAAGGAAGGGAGGGAGGAAAGGAGGGAGGGAAGAAGGGAGGGAGGGAGGAAAAGAAGGAAAGAAGGAAGGAAGGAAAGAAGAAAGGAAGGAAGGAAAGAAGGAAGGAAGGAAGGAAGGAAGGAAAGAAAGAAAGAAAGAAAAAGACCTGGTTTCACAGAGCCAGAAAAGGGATGGCAGAGAATCACTTTTCTTCTTTCATTATGTTTCCAAAAAGTTAACCTGGTGGGATTACTGAGAGGTTGTAATACAAGAGAGGGAATTACTAGATGGCATCACAGGGAGGCATGGCTCCTATCCTCGGTCTTGAGAACTATGTCTTTAAGAACCGATGTGGATTTGAACATGAGTACACAAGCTGTGATCAAAATAGCAAAAAAACCAAAGTGCTCTTTCCAAAGTTTGTGGACGAGTTAAACTGTTAAGTCTTTTCTACTATCCTCTGGGAAGGGCTGTGACCAGAATCCCAATATAGATAGACTGAATTTCCTGCCACTTAGTAGGACAAGGACATATGAAGTCAGAATGGTTCAATTTAGACAAAGCAGTATGGTATCTTCTGCACCCAACCAGTGACAGATATTCTACAAGGGAATAAGATTATCTACTTGCGGGAATTTGAGAAGGATGGATATCTGTAACCAGTAATGGCCCCATAAAATGTGAGGATCTACGATGAGATGTTAGTTACAGGAGTCAAAAGCATGAAAACACTAACCTCTGAAAAATCAAAAATAAAAAAGTAAATCCTATGGGAACTTGTGGAACTTCCAAGCCACACGCAGTTCTGACCTATAATGACTCATTGTGTAGTGTTAAGTCTTAAATACTTTTAAAACATTAGGGAGTAGAAGAGTCCTTCCATGAAGAAATTTGGAGTCATCCTCTTGGCTTTCCTCTTTTGTCTCTCCTGCATGCAGTTATGGATGTCTTGTCATTCCAGCAGCTATGGATGACTTGTCATTCCAGCAGCTCTAGCTGGAATGGTGAGGGAGACCCAAGTACTGCCTTGGAGTAGGGAGGCACACAATGTAATGATAAAACAAAGAGTGAAGAGCATCCTGCTGCATCCCCTTCAGAGTAGTTATTCAAGTTAAGTCTTTGTGAGAGGCAGAAAAATGATGCCTCAAAGAGGTCCCTATCCCAGTCTCTGGAAGCTGTGATTCTGTTAGCTCGTGAGGCACTGAGGAGTTTGCAAATGTGCTTCATGGGAGAGTGTCCTAAATGGCTTGAGCAGATTCAATCTTGTCACATGAGTCTTTGTAAAAGGAAGAGACAGGCCAGATACACATTGCTGGCTTTGGAGATATCAGATGGAACCACTAGTCAAGTGGTTTTTGAAGCTGTGACCAGCCGTTAGTTACAGACAACATCTAGTTTCAGGCACCATGGTCCAATAGTCTCAAGAACTACAATTTCCCCATAAGCTGAAGGTGCATGGAAGGGGTCCTTCCTGGAGCTCCCAGGAAGGTGCACAGCCCCGCTGGCACCTTAATTTTAGCCCAGTGAGTCTGTAAGTATGACTCATAGGGCTGCTAGAGCAGGCATTTGTGTTGTTTAAAACCCTAAGCTTGTGAGAGTTCACCAGAGCAGCAGCAGGAAGCTAACACCACCACAAAGCTAATAAAAGCCAAATTGTACCTCAGGTGTGGCCTAATCTACAGCTCACATCTGCCTCCATTATGCTGTTTCATTATTTTAAAGTGTTCCTGGATTCAGCCATATCCTACACAAACAAATTAGAAAGTGGAAGATGCGGATGTTTTTCTTTTTGGAAATAACCATATTGTTGTCAAGACAATAGATCTTATTCAAAGGGAATGAAATTTGTAAACACCAAAAAAAAGAGTAAAAAGCCTCTAGAAATGTTATAATCTAAAAATCACAGCTAGTATTATTTTTACAAGCAACCTCCAGAAAGTTTGCTTTGCATGTACCTATGATGAATATTTACATTTTTATATAAGCTTCTGTGACTGTTTTTTGGAATAGATGATTTTTCAAAGACATCATTGTGTCCATAAGTAGAGATCAGCATCATTATTTTGGGTGACTGAGTAATATCCCAGCATATGGATGTTTTAGAATTTAAGTAATTTTCATAAATGGACACTGATGTCATTCGCAACGTTTGGCTCTTGTAAACAAACTATGACTGATGTCTCTATCCTAGCATCCCATTAAAGTCATTCCTGGAAACAGAAATTTTTCTGAGCATGCATAAAGTTCATTTTCATATGTTTTGAAAGAGCTGCCTGCCCCCTCCCCCCCCCCAGGATGGTTTTAAAACTTAGAAGAAAATCTCCTCTGGTTTTACAACTTACAGTGGCAACAATAGTGTATGTAATATATATTATATATGTCACATGCTATATGTAGTATGACATTGTTTACATTAGTGAGCCTCTTTACATAAACTCATCAACACTATGTTTTGTTATAAATCTCTTACTCTTGGTCTACTTGGCAAATTAGTAAATGATAGATTCTTACACTTCTGTTTCGGATTTTTGGTTACCATTGAGGAGGGTTAATCTTTTTTATCAACCTTGAGTGAGAGGGGTCTAGGGGATTAGTGAAGCTCACTCATGTGTGTCTTTGAGGTCATTCCTAGACATAATTAGATCATGAGGCTGGGACCTAATCAATGGATCAATCTCTTGATGGATTCATGATGTGGTGGCATTATTTGGAGGTAGTAAAAAGAAGGTGGGTCATAGATGAGTGAAATTGGCCACAGGGGTCATGCCTTTATGGATTGTGTATTGCCCAGTTTCCTTGTATATCCCACCCCCCTTCTGCTGGTTGCCACGATGGTGACAGCTTTGCTTTTCCACAGTCTCTCTGCCACGGAAGACTGAATCCACAGATAGAGTGATCCAAGAGTGACCCTTATGCTCTTTTTCTCAGGTGTTTGGACGCTGATAAGAAAAATCTAACATTCTATCACAATGGAATGTATTCTTAAGTTTTGTGAATAAATGTGTTTCTTCTTTTGTGAGTTCTTTTTTTTTTTTTTAATGAAAAGTCCATAGGGCATCATGTAAAAGTCTATCTTGGATAACTTTTATCATTGGACAGTTGTGTGGTCATATTGAATGGGCCTCAGTTTTTTATCTGTCAGGTGGGTATATAATCTGCACCCTAAAGGTTTTTTTTTAACGAGTTAGAGGAGATATACTAGATAAAGACTGTGACTTGAGAATGGTACACTGCATACAAAGTGTTTTTCTTCCTTCCTTCCTATGAGGAGTCATTTTATTGTTTTCCCCTCCCTCCCTCCCTCTCTCTCTCTCTCTCTCTCTCTCTCTCTCTCTCTCTCTCTCTCTCTCTCTCTCTCTCTTTCGGACCAGTAGTATTACCCTAGGTCTCTGGGCTATCTCGGCTCTGGTTCTTGATCACCCAAGTAATGTTAGGTTTGGGTTCCACCTCAAGGACTACCGGATACAGAGATGTGTGCTACAGTTTCAACCACTTTCTCCCTTGGGAGTTTCATCTCTATATCCTCACCTTGGGGAGGGTCCCAAAGGTCTGTCTGTGCTTTATATCATCAGGTACTGGTGGCTTCATTCTGTCACTTGTTCTCAAGGATCCTGGTTCCCTACACGGTTTGTAGCTTGTTAGGGAGACTAGATGGGAGACCTCAGACAACATTTTAGTCCCTTTTAGCCAGTGCTGTCTTTGCCAGCGACATCCTTGCCAAGGTTTCCACGCTTTACGAGGAGTTAACTAATCAGACTAACCTTGGTTCTTGTTGCCCACTGGGCTACTTAGTCTCTTGCCAGGCCTTTGGGAGGAAGCCCTGCCTTTTGTAGCCCCTCCCACCTCTGTGGGGTGGGACTTTCTGTGTATTTCCACAGGGCCCTGGTTTGGTCTTTTTACAGAGGCATTGCTGAGCAGAGCTGGAAGAAAAAGAAATGGCAGGGGTTGGGAGGCGCTGGAGCCCTGGTGTACTCTTGCTGAGACTTTTCCTGAATCGTCAATTTTCTTCCTCTGCGCTGATTGACTCGGGCCTGCCCGCCTGCCACTGAGAGAGGAGCGTTTCGTTGATTCATGTTAACTTCTATTAATAGAGCTCATTATTTCCCGGGAAACCGGCAGGTTGATGCTCCTCCTTGTCGTCTGTTTTCAGGGCACAATTGATTCTTCTTCAGCACATTAAGTGGAAGCCGTTTAAATCATATTGATGTCTTCAGTTCCAAGAGATGCCTCTGATGTCTCCCGAGTCAATGAATTAAATATGGGTGCTGGACTCCTGAACATGTCATTTACTCGTTTGCTGTGGTTTTTAATTCTGAAGTATAGGTGGGTCATCTAGCCTATTTGTGTGCAGCCTACACATGTTTCTTTGTGTCTACTGCTTTCTTACGCAGCCTTCATCACTTACTAAAAGTATTATTTTCTCTATTTACTTAGAGCCAGGGTTTCATTTCTTCTAGGATGGATCTGAATTCACTTCGTAGTGTAGGACGATCTTGAATTTTGCTCTCCTTGTCCTCCCACCTCTACCTCTAGGGTGCTGAGTTTGCAGATGTTTGCCACCATGCCAAGTTTTGAGGGGTTCTATGGTGCTGGGATTGTGAATGCTGTAGACGTACTCTAGTAAATTCTAGTAATATAGGTATAGTTCCAGGCCAGGCCCCTGATTTTTGTTGGTTTTGTTTGTTTGTTTGTTTGTTTGTTTTTTAAGACAAGATCTTGAAGGGAATGAAAATTATTAAGAGACCCCCTAAGTCGGCAGTAGAGCCAGGCCAGCTGCCAGGTCCCAGGAACTTAGCTGACCATAAAAAGGGTGGAACCAAGAATGAAGGTCAATTGGGCCACGGGCCCCCAGGGTTTCAGGAACTGGCTGACCACAAAGTAGATAACAAAACAAGATTAGATTCATTCCTGAGAAAAACAGATGGAGGATGTTTCCTGCTGACTAACTAATGGGCTGGTACATTACACCTGTATTTCCCGTCCCCCTTGGGTTGTGGTAAACAATGGGCTGGGCTGGTACTTCCCACCTGTAATTTCACCCACCCCCTTAATCTGTGGTGCTTCCCTATAAAATACTCTACTCTCCCCCAAATCGGAGTAGCGCCTCCTACCCCTGCATGGGATACGAGTGGCGCCCTCAGTGCACTGAGCCCCCCTCTTACCCCTTCCCCCTTCCCCCCCAAAATAAACCTCTTGCGATTGCATCAAGATGGTCTCTTGCGAGTTTTGGGGCAGCCGTGATATCCTGAGCGTCAGGTGAGGAACTCCCCTCCCCTGGGTCTTTCAATCTCATGTTGCCCAGGGTTGTTTCTAGTTTGCTGTATAGCCAGAGATAACCCTGATTTTCTAGCCTTCTTGCTTCCACTTCCCACTTGCTGGGATTACAAGCTTCTACCACCATAGCAGTTATCAAGAATTTTTAAATAAACCCCAGCATTTCAGTGGAGTTAAGAGGACTTTTATAAGATATGTGGTTAATTAGTTTGTTTTTTTTGTCAGCTTGACACAACTGGAATCACCTGGGAAGAGGGACCCTCAACTGAGGAACTGCTTCCATCAGATTGGGCTGTGGGTATTTTCTCTGTGGGGGTATTTTCTTGATTGATGATTGACATGGGGGAGTCCTAACATGAATTTTGGGTGGTGTCACCTCTGGGGAAGAGGTCCTGGGTTGTATAAGAAAGCAAGCTGCACAAGCCATGGGAACCAAGCCATTAAACAGAGTTTGCCATGGCTCCTGGCTCTGTTCCTGCTTGAGCTCCTGTCCCGACTTCCCTCAGTGATGGACCGTGGTGGGAAGTGTAAGCCGAAGAAACCCTTTCCTACCCCAAGTTGTTTTCAGTGATGGTATTTTGTCAGCAACAGAGAGCAAAGTAGGGTGCAGGGTTTGGGGGTCTCCAGACCCTCTTCGGGGTGTGAGAAAATTTAAGAACATATGTACTGGGTAGGTAGGGTGGATACTCAGGAGAATGAGAACAGGACATTAATGTGGCTTAGGAGAAAATCCCAAGATTCAGAGTTAGTTACCATTAGCAGAAGGTGGGGATCAGGTGTGGTGGCTCTTGCTTGTAATACCAACTCCCAGGAATTTGAAGCAGAATGGTCACTTGAAGCTGGACTGGACCATGTAGGGAGATCATATCTTTTTTTTTCCTCCCCCACCCCCAACCTCCCCAGAGAGATCATATCTTAGCCTTCCCAAAGGGCAGCAGGAGAGATGGCTCAGCAGTTAAGGTCACTTGCTGCTTTCCCAGAGGACCCGAATAATTCCCAGTGTCCACATGGTGAGTCCCAACTGTCTGAAAGTGCAGTTCTAGGGTGCCCTCTTCTGGAGTCTGTGGGCACCAGGTTCACAAATGATGCACAACATACTTGCAAAGACAAAACAACCATACAACTAAAATAAAATAAATCTGAAAGAAGCATAAAAGAAAGAGATGGGACTAGGAGTGACCACATAGTGGGTAGTGGAAGAATAACACATTGTAGTGGAATCCTGAAACATTATTCTGCTGTGATTTTCACCGAAGGACTGGAGGGATGGCTCACTGGGTAAGAGCACTTGCTGTACAAGCATTGAGAATTTAGATCCCAGCACCCATGTAAGCCCACCACCTCAGCACTGGGTGGGGGGGGGGGGAGGATCTCTGGATAGCTTATTGGTTGCTGGCTTTGCCAAACACATGTGTTTGAAATTCAGGGAGAAACCTTGCTTCAAAGTGATAACGTAGAGAGTTCTAGAACAGGACACCCAATGCCCCTCTGGCCTCCATGAGCATGTACAGGAGCAAACACCTGCATATACACAAGCACATACACTACACTACATATGTATGAATGCACGCACACGCAACCATGCATGCACACACCCACATACACAAGAACAACTTCAAAACCCTAAACCACATTCCATTTTTTCTTCCTTTGGGGAGGGGCATTGGCATCTATCCCTTCTCTTTGGGAATGATGACTGGGAATCTGCTGGGTCCCCAGCACTCACCTGGCCATCAAGGTCTCTCCCTTTTTTTGTTTTCGTTTTTTTCAAGACTGTGTATCCTTGGCTGTCCTGGACTCACTGTGTAGATAAAGCTGGCCTTGAACTCACAGAGATCCACCTGCCTCTGCCTCCCAGGTGCTGAGATTAAAGGCGTGCACTACCACGCCCTGTAATTACAGACAGTTGTGAGCTGCCATGCAAGTGTTGGGATTTGAACCCAGGTCCTTTGGAAGAGCAGCCAGTGCTCTTAACCACTGAGCCATCTCTACAACCCCTCCCCCTGTCCCCTAGCAAGGTCTCAAAGGATGTAAGGATCTCTGTCCCACATGTACATATCTTCCTGTAGGTCTGACAGAGGACGCTCATTCATCCCCCCTATTTCTTGCATTTCTGTGTGGGAGCATTTCAGAGCATCCTTGGCTTGTCTGGGCACCACAGATTTACCAAGTACAGGGCAGAGCCCCAGAGGGATGACAAACTTTCCTAAAGACTGATGTGTCATGACTTTGTGAAGTGCACTGGAGCCAAACAGAGCAGCAAGAAGCAGGAGTGTGTGTGAGCGTGCGTGCGTGCCGTGCGTGGTGATTGCTTCCCTCACACCCAGTGAGTGAGTTGGCAGCTTGAGTTTCTGCCAATGGCATACCTGATTGATTGAACATTACAGGCTCTAAAAAAAGAGAGAGAGAGAGAGAGAAGCATGGAGGAGCTGTAATTGTTGCTGGAGGTGGCTATCAGTCTCTTGCTGAGTGAGTGACTGGTGTCTGAGAGACCCTAGGGGGGTGTCTGCCGGCTCAGCAGGAGAGGTCTTTCTCTTCTGTGCTGCCCTTATCCTGAGGACCCCTAGTCCTCACGCACTGTATGTCTATCTGTTCAGGGTTTTGTTCAGATAGCCAAGGAAGTGGTTGTATTCTGTTTGTACCTTTGCTCTGGCAATCTGATTTCAGGGAGATTTAACAGGATAGTTGACTGAGCTCCGGCTACGGCAGGATAATGTGTGCTCGGCCATCTCTGTAGTTTTGGCTTTCTTCATTCTCCTTCCTGACCCCTTTCCTTCTTCCGTGATTGAATCTGAGGCCTTGTACATGCTAAGCACATGGTTCCACCACTGAGTTCCAGCCTCAGTTCCTAGGGCTTGGCGGTTGGAAGTTGGCACAGAGCGAAGGGTTAATAAGAACGAGACCGTTTGCATAAATGTTTATTGTCTGTGCATAGTCACGGCATGTGCCTCAGCCTGCAAATCTAAGGCGTGTGGGCAAGACTGTCACGTGAGGACCCCCCAGAAGACGTGTTTGGCGGAGATGGAGCAATGACGATTCCTTTGGGTGATGCTACTGGCCCTTAAATTACCTTGAGCTGTGGACCGATCTTTTATTATTCTGTCCTCAGGTTTAGGGCTTGGCTACTTTGAAACTCAACTATCCGCACTCCCCCACCCCCAACACATTTTCAAAACTTTCACAGATTCATTTACACTTTCCTGGGTGTCAGTTTATCAGGTCTCCAGTGAACATGTTTTGAGGGGGTGAGGGAGTGGGAGGTGACATGAGGAGATAATGAGCAGTGCTCTGCAGGGGACCGGGGAATCATTCACAATCTAGCTGCAGGTGTCTCCTGTGAAATTATGGGAGTCAAGGCAAAGGCTGCGCGTGGGTGTTGGATGGGCGAGCACACAAACAGGGGCCACCAAACACACTGTGCCGCTTTCAATCTATCTCCGCTGATTGAAATTTGTTTGTTGCATGTGACTGGGGAAACCAAGAACTTAGAACGTGGTTTCAATTGCATTGCCCCTGCTGAACTGTGAGGATAGCTAAGAAATTTTCCTTTCTTTCTTTCTTTCTTTCTTTCTTTCTTTCTTTCTTTCTTTCTTTCTTTTTTTCTT
>CAJQZJ010032150.1:993231-1006044 GCA_907164525.1 Lophiomys imhausi | reverse complement strand
CTTTCTTTCTGTCTTTCTCTCTCTCTCTCTCTCTCTCTCTCTCCTTCCTTCCTTCCTTCTTCTCTCCCTCCCTCCCTCCCTTCCTCCCTTCTTTCTATTTATTTATTTGTTTGTTTGTTTATTCCTGAGACAGGGTTTCTCTGTGTAAGAAGCCCTGGCTGTCCCGGACTCAATTTGTAGAGCTGACTGGCCTCAAACTCTCAGAGATCCTCCTTCCTCTGCCTCCTGGGATTAAAGGTGTGTGCCAACCGGCCTCTCCTGCTTCCGTAGAAAGTATGCTCTCAGCAAATAGGACAGGCCATTTAAAGTACAATCCAGACAGTGGCACTGCTTTGCCCCATAGCCTAGCAATGGCTTCTGATTTTAAGAGTGAACCAAAAGTCTATCTGCCAGCCAGCGAGCCCTCCTATCATTAGAATCTGTCCCCGGTTCTCTTCTGTTGTGTCTCTTAGTCATTCAGCTCCAGCCATTCTGGCTTCCTCCATACTCTTGGGCCATTCTCTACAGCTACACCGTTCTTCTGGAAGGTTCCTCCCACTGACATCTTGCTATGATTTTAATGTGAGGTGCTCCCCCATTTCTACCCCCCCCCCGCCCCCACCTTGACACATTTGTTTGAACACTTAATGTTCCCACGTGGTGACACTGCTTTGGGAAGTTGTGGAACTTTTCGGGTGGGGATCAACGCTAACAGAGGTGGTTGTGTGTGTGTGTGTGTGTTTTGAAGGTTTTAGGCCCATATTTTCTGCTTCCTAAACTCCCAAAATGCAAAGAGTCACAGGCAAGTTTCTGCTGTCACAGAGGGAGTCACTGAGCCACCATGGCTCCCCTGCCATGATGGACACACCCTTTAAACTGTGAGCTAAAATACACTCTCCCTTATGTGGTTTCTGTCAGGGTTCTGTCACAGTGAGAAGAATGGCTACTCCACATCTGCTTGGCCAACTGTCCCTCCTTCAGCACTTACTGCATGCTATTCTCAGTCAGTATTCCCTTGACAGTCCTATTTAAAATCAAATCACCTACTCTTCATTTTGTTCTTTTTCTTTCTTTCTTTCCTTCAAGACAGGGTTTCTCTGTGTAACAGCCCATGGATTCACTTTGTAGACCCGACTGGCCTTGAATTGCCTCTGCTTCCCGAGTGCTGGGATTGAAGGCGTGCATCACCACGCCCGACCTACTCTTCATTTCTAGTTAAAAACTTACTGTATGTGTATGGGTGCTCTGCCTGCATGTGTGTCTGTGCATCATCTGTATGCCTGTGCCCATGGAGGCTGTGGGCCAGTGGAGGGGGTTGGATCCTCTGGTGCTGGAGCTATGGCTGCCATTTGGGTATTTAGAATTGAACCTAGAGTCTCTGGGAGATTAGGCAATGCATTTAACTGATGACCCCTCTCTCCCCAAATCACTTACTATGTTTCACCTTTTCTTTTTTTACCCCTCTGTGGAGTAGATTAATTTTTTACTGAAATAGTTTTTTTCATATAGTATAATTTGATTACAGTTCTCCCTCTCCCAACTCCTTCCATGTCCTCCCCAATTCCCCCTACCCAAATTCATACCATTTCTTTCTCTCTCTTATTAGAATACAAACAAGCATCCAAAAATGATATAAGACAAAATAAAAACAAACAAAGCCAGGCGTGGTGGCGCACGCCTTTAATCCCAGCACTCAGGAGGTAGAAGCAGGTGGATTTCTGTGAGTTCAAGGCCAGCCTGGTCTACAGAGCAAGTCCAGGACAGCCTCCAGGGCTGTTACACAGAGAAACCCCATCTTGAAAAAAAAAAAAAAGCCCAAAACACACAAACAAACGGACAGGAAAAAAGAGTCAAAGAAAAAGCACAAGAAACACATGTAGAAACCGAGACACACACATTCCCATATGTAGAAAACCTGTGAAAGCATGATATATAAACAAAAGATCTGTAGGGGGAACCCAAAGTAAGTACTGTGAGACAAAAAACAAAACAAAGCAAGCAAACAAACCAAAACCCCCAGAAAACAAACCAAAACCAAAAAAAAAAAAAAAAAACCTTTCCAAAAATACCACTGAGTTAATTTTGTGTTGGCTATCTACTTCTGGGCATGTGGCTTGCCCTTAAGAGTGGCTTGTATCCCCAGTGAGACTCAATCAATTGGACATAACTTCTGGATAAGGAATGGGCATTTGTGTCCACTTCCCCTCCCGGCACTGGGACCATCTAGCTTGAACTTGTGCAGGCCCTGCCCATGCTCCCACAGTGTCTGTGAGTTCATGTGTGTGTCAGCCCTGCTGTGTCTAGAAGGCCTTGTTTCCTTGGTGTCCTCCCTCCGCACTGTCCCTTACAGTCTTTCTGCTTCCTCTTCTGCAGAGTTCCCTGAGCTCTGAGGGGAAAGATTTGAGGACGATAGCCCTTTTAGGACTGAGTGCTCTAGTCAGCCCGTCTCTTATTCGCTGTCGTGATGGCTGAACAAGGTACTGATCTATGGGCACAGCAGATGTTGTTAGGATTCACTGAATGTAGCAATAAAATTGAGTGAGAGCAAGCAGGTAAAAAACCCCAGTTTCCTTCTTCCTTGCCACTTTGTCTGGGTTGCCACTAGAAGGTGCCACTGGGTCATCTTTACCCACTGAGCCATCTAGATGACTTCTTTGGAGGGGGTGGGTGGGTGGGGAGTTGCGGCATGAGACAGTTTGCTTTACATCCTTGACTGGTCAAAAACTCACTATGTGGGCCCGGCTGGCCTCAGATTTGTGGCAGTCCTCCTGTCTCTGCCTCCTGGTTGCTGGGATTACAAATGTGCAGCATGATGTCCAACTTCAATGATTGGCCTGGAACTCACCAGGGGGATGAGGCTGGCCTTGAACTCAGAGATCTACCTGGCTCTGCCTTCTAAGTGCTGGGATGGAAGGCGTGTATATCACACTATACTTGGCTTTAAACTTTTTAAAAATTAATTTTGGTGTGTGTGTGTGTGTGTGTCTGTTTGTACAGGCATGGGACGCGTGTGTGGAGGTCAGAAGATAACTGTTGGGAGTATGTTCTCTCTCACTCATTTTTAAAAAAGAGCTTTAGTCTTAGGTGTTAAAGATATGAACTCTGATCTCTGTGATGGTCACTGTGAACTGGTTATGCAAACTTGATCATTTACTTTGTTGTCTCTGGGCCTCAATAACTCCATAAACAAACAAACACATTTTAAAAGGAATAAAAACAAAAGCTTTGTTGTTCAATATGGGGTAGGTTCACAGCAAAACTGAGGACAAAGCTCTTAGTTCCCATTGCCCAACATGCGCAGCTTCTCCTGTTGGAACACTGAAAGCCTATGAATAGCCCCCAGAAGTGCTGTCCATGTGTTACAACTGATGAACCTACAGTGACACATCATTACCTCCCCAAGCCCAGAGTTTACCCCAGGGTTCGCTGGTGGTGTACACAGGATGGATTTTGACAAATGCAAAATGACAGGGATCTGTCCTTATAGTGTCATACTGTGTAGTTCTCAGATAGAATAGATAGACACAGGAGGAAAAAAAGAAAGAGGCAAACTGAATAGTGGCTAGAAGTAGGAGAGAGAGAGAGAGAGAGAGAGAGAGAGAGAGAGAGAGAGAGAGCTATGTGACCCATTGAACAGTAAAGACAAAACCACCTTAAACTGGCTGAGACCAATAACCAACTCAGATGAGTGCTGACTGAGTATCTCCATGTTACTGACCTTGCAAAACTGGCTGCTCCCACTATGTACTGGATACCACGACACATAAGAAAACCTTATGTAAGGACCAAAAATATGAAATAAATCCTAGTCACAGAAAACCCCTCCTGTGGAATTTCCTACACTTTGCTGCTTTAAGTCACGAATAATCCTTTCCTTCACTGAGTTTTCCCCATGAAATGAGTTATTTAAACACAGGCCATGTCATACTCTTTGAGAAGCCTCTGTTCTCTTATGAATCTGAATTCTGTTTTTAATAAAACTTCATCCCAATTCCTTACTCTGTCTCCTCTAAGTTTTTCTCTGATGGATGAGAACCTACTTGTATCACCAGCAATAGTTTCTCTGTCCTACCCTCCCTCCTTGTCTCTGCTTTCTCTTCCCTCTTTCCCTTAACCTAGAACAATCATTGAATATTCTGAGTTTTTGAGCCTATCACACATAATTGGAACCAAAAAGTATGTAGCCTCTCAGATGAGCTTCTTTTACTTAATAATATGCATTTTAACGTGTTTTTTAACATAGCAGATTCCTCTCTTGGGCACAGAAAAATTACCCTCTGTGGCCCAGAGTTTCAATGCATTCAAACATGCCTGATTTTTATCATTCTAATGCACTCATGTAATAGGTATTTTAAGAGGCCTAATTATAGCTGATTGTGCACATGCAATATGATTTCATTTGTTCTGAATTCTCCCATTCCAGCCCTCAGCCTCTTGAAGATGGACCCCCTCCTAAGATCATAGCAACAGGACTCTGAGCTAGTGGCTTCCTTCTAACTAATGAGGGGTAAGTGGTAAGGCAAGGAAGATGGTGAAGCAACAGCCAGAAAGGAGGCGGCTGCGGACAGAGACACAGTGACCTCTGATTATCCCACGCTGCTTCTTGAACACATTTTTGTGAGACCGCCTGCTGGCTCTAGTCAGCAGGCTGCCTTCACTCCTCCTAATTAAAGTCAGCAGGCTCCCATGGAAGAAAACAATTTCAAAGCAAAGGGATGGGGTGGGGAGACAGTCGGAGCTCCTCTTCCCTCTTTGCAGGAAGACTCTGAGCTTGTTGAAGGTGAAGCTGGTTAGAAAGACATACCTGGGGAACTAAAATCCAGCAGGCCACAGGCTTCCTTTGAATCGACTTCATTCTATTGTACTGGAGTCTTGGGACTACACCCAATGAACCACAAGAAAGGAATCTATTAATGGCACCTGACTTCAGCACTCTGATTTCCAGCTCAGCCTACATGTTCACTCGCAATGGGTCACATTGCCACCAAGTGGGTCTCCTGAGGCTGAGCACTGCTCTGCCATCTAGCTCCAGAGGAATGGAGTGTTTGGGATGTAGAGCATGTGCTCATCTGACTGTACAAATCTGGGATCTCCTCCTGTCTGTTTGGATCCTCCAGCCTAGGGAAGGGCTGAGGCTATAGCTGGGTGTCCCAGTCTCCTTTGCACCCTGGGTCATGGCCCTGTCCCTAAGCTCTTGTCCTCACCCATCCCTCTACTGTAATCTCCTACTACCTCCTTTTGCTGTAAGACTGAGTTCTGTAAGACCTTTCAGAGAATGGGGCTGCCATCAGAGGACTAAGTGCCCATCTGCTCATATCTGGGACAAGCAGAACTTGGCTTTCAGTTCTACTTCCAGGGTTTGCCACCTCTAAGGTTTTAACTGCCACTCATCCTGAACTCCATCACAGACCTGGTTGCTGCTAAACCTTGAGTGCTGTCAAAGTATTTGTTTCTTGGACCTGTCTTCAGGCAACCAGGCCTGGTGGGCCCTTCCCTGCCTTCAGGTTTCTTCTCATTCTCCAGCTCCCTGCCACCACCTGCGGACCTTCCACATTTAGTCTGTGTCCTCTCTGCAGCCTCTGGGACTCCTATGACTATGGAAGGAGCCATATCCAAGTCTATTTTCCCCTTGGCTAAACTGTACTCGTGGCACCACGGCCTGGCTCAGAGCCCATCTGACACCTCCTGGGATCTGACTTCAAGTGAATACATCAGCATCAGCACTGGTATCCAGCTTGCACTTGCCCCACCCCACGGTGTACTGGATTCACCTATTTTCGAGGCCGCACCAGTTTTCTGTAACTTTCCATGCCTCGCCATCTTCAGTTGAATCTCCATGTCAGCCAGGTCTCAAAGGGAGAGAGACACTTATCCCGCGGGGATTAACTCCCGAGTTAGTCAAGTGTCTCTTCTCATACATTTCAAAATAGTTCCCACTGTCCTTCCCAATTTTCCCTAGACATCAAGGTTCAATGTTTTATGATTGAATCTTGAACTCAAAATTCCTTCCACAAGCAAGTAGCCAAAGCCTTTGCAAAATCCCTCCTGCCTGGCCAGGCAACCCTTTGTTTACGATGGCTTTGTTTGTTCAAATAAGATTTTGTAGTATTTGCATGTATTTTATCATCTGGAATGTATTTTATCCTATGGAATGCTGTTCTTCTTTTCACAAGATTGGAAATGGTGCTATAATCACTGTAAGCCATACTATATGAAAATAATGTTTATTAAGTAATATGAATTGATACTGTATAGGCCTATACTTTTTTTAAGTAAAGGAATCTTGAGTACAAATAGAGAGAGAGAGAGAGAGAGAGAGAGAGAGAGAGAGAGAGAGAAACGGAGTGATTGAAATGCTGGGTGCTTAAGTTTTCTCAGGCTGGAGTTAATCAGCATGGCCCCTCTTGCCTTGGTTATTGTTGATGAGAGAAAATAGCTATCATGATTTCCCCTTCAGTATAAAATACGGCTGGTCTTTAACTGCTGTGGACATCTAAAACACCTGCAAGATTGGTGACAGGTCAGTAGAACCAGGTGGGTCCCCAGACCGTGCGTCTCTGATGCATCCCCAGGTGCAGTGTTTTCTGCTGGCCTGGGACCACACGTATAGCATCATTGCTCTGAACCAGATGCTCTCAGACATTCTCAGCTATAGATCTTCAAAAACATCTTGGTTGGCGTTATTCCCACTGTGTGTGGCATTGAAGTGTGTTCGAATGAGGGTTAGTACTTTCAGCTCAGTGAATTCTGAGCACCAAGCCTGTCATCCGTGAAGCTTCCACCAGGTGACCGGGCCCAGAAGGAAGAGCTGAGCATCTGTGAACCGGAGTTGGCTTAGGTAAGAGGGAGGTAGGGCAAGAAAGAGGTGGTGGGTGAATCCATTTCTATCATACAGATGAAAGAATGTGCATTTAGTTAATTCTGAATGCATTCTTTAGTTCTTTTTTTGTTTGCATTGATACTATTTTTTTAATCTGTAAAATATTTATTTCACAAATATTTATGAAGTGCAAACCATTTTCTAGCTTTTTTTAGGGATACAGCAGGAAAGAGGATGCAGTTTCAGACTCGGGGAACTTATATTTTGCTGACCTAGAATCAAGTCAACTTAGCCAGGAACAAAGAACATTTGGTTATTTGGGACTAATTAGGCTTGCAATCTGAGCAAACACTGATCCAAGCAATCTTAGAAATGAGCTTCAAGGTTTTACAAAATGACAGCTGTATTTATAGATGTGAGCAGGAGGAGGCTGGTAATTTTAACACTCATTAGGAATGTTAGGTGCTGGCGAAATCTAAACTGCTTTGTAAGAGAGACTGGGCGTGGTCTCAGTCGCTTGGCGATGGCGAGGGGTAGTTAGGGAGAGGGGTCCATTGTATGGAGGGTCAAGGGAGCTTAGCAGAAATTCAGAGGTCAACTCTAGGGTTGGGGGGTCAGGGTACATGGTGTTAGTGGGTGAGGCCATGTATTGCCTTTCCTTTGGGCTGTGAGATTTTATGTTTATCAGGTGGATTTGCAACCAAGTTGAAGGGTTCACTTAGAAACAGATGTCTGAGATATCATTAACAATAGATACATTTTAAATGCCCAACACTGCTCCAATTTGGTTATTTTTCCTTGACTATTCCAATTTAGGGAGGGAAAATGGGGCAGAAGAGACACCAGCAAATTGATGTTAACAATTTCAGCTAATAATAACGGCCATAGAGAAACAAGCGAGAGGAAGCACAGTTTCTATGTCAAATTGTTTTGTGGGTGAAAAATAAGTCATGTGAACGTGCTGACCATATGAAGAGCACAGTTGACCAGGGGTTTTTCTCACTTTGCTCTGAAGCACTGCAGCAAGAGTTGGTGACCAGTTCTCCAGGCAGGACTTTATTATGTTTCTCAAATTGTTGGAGAAGATGTCCCTTGTGGGAGGAGGCACAGTAGAACATGCTTAGGGAAAGCAAACTGTATGCCTGGACAAGGCATTTGAATTAGGGCTCATTTCCACCTCACTCCACATTCTAAAGGCCTGGACAAGGCATTTGAATTAGGGCTCATTTCCACCTCACTCCACATTCTAAAGGCAACACTTTTTTTTTTTCTCCTCCAAAAGAACTTAGATGGAGTGCCTGAAGCCTTAAAAAACCTTGACTGGAAATCCACATGTGAAAGGGAACAGGCAGGAGGAAACCTGTGCCTTAGAGTCAATAGGGCAAATGGGGTAGGGGTGGGGTAAAGTAGGGTGCCATGTTTAATAGTGAATCCAATTTTTCTGTTTGGAAGTACCCCAGCTCCCCTAATGTGGCCTGGTTGGTGGGAATTTCTAACTGGGAGACCTTATGTTCCCTTCTGTTGGGCTATGAGATTATATGCCTACCAGAGGGGTTTCTGAGTTAAAAAAAAAAAAAAAAAAAAAAAGCTGAAAAACAGCTAGGCCGTGGTAGCACATGCCTTTTATCCCAGCACTCGGTAATCAGAGGCAGGCAGATTTCTGAGTTTGAGGCCAGCCTAGTCTACAGAGGTGAGTTCCAGGACAGCCAGGGCTACAGAGAAACCTTGTCTCAAAAAAACAAACAAGAAAGGAAGGAAGGAAGGAAGGAGAGAGAGAGAAACCAGAAAAAGATAGCTGGCTTTGAGAATCCAAACTCCCTGACTTGGAAGTTCTCAGACTGGCCACTGAGGTGGTAGAGAATTTCCTCTGTGGGTCATCACCTCTGCTCCCCACACTGAAATGCCCACAAGTACAAATAAGACCTTTTACCTCCCACCCTGCCCTAGTGTCTGAAACTCTTTTAAGAGATTTAAGAATCACTCACCTTAATTCATGCAATTCTAAGTAAATGGGTTTATCTTTCTTCCCTGAGTCGTCTGGAGTCTCATCTCTATGGTGCAAATGACACATAGTTAGACTCTTTGAGCTGCTTTTGATGGAGAGAAGGCAAAGCGTAAAGGCCAGTAGACAGGAAGCTGAAAAGGGAAAACAGGTGTGCATTGTACAATCTCCAGTGGGGAAGGCTGTGGGTTTTGGTGCACACAGGCCCCACACTGAATCCTAGCAACCCCACTTGGACATAAGAAAGATTTCTTAACCTTTCTTTGTCATCCATGAAGTAACAATGCCACTGTTGGGGATACTTATTTTACAAAACGGTCATTGAAGAGTGGATAATTCCTGGTCAGAAGTGTCTGCTCTGAAAATGCTTTGTTGTTCAACATCTGCTCCTTGCCAGCTCCCTCTTCGTTGACTAATTCCCCTTTTGCTTAGGGAAAGAAGCCTTCTCTGTTGGCTAGGCCTTCCCTTTTAGGGAAGAGAGACTTACAATTGGAGAACTTAATGTTGGAATTGGTGTGAGGTCAAGACACACGTAACATACTTCCTTCTCAAGGGTGCTGTGTTTTAAGAGAGAACATCGCACTGAGACAGCAAAGATCACTAACTAGGCTGGAATTTCAGACTTGCTTCTGTGACTAGCCAAACTTGGACTAATGGTGTGCAGGAGAGATTTGGTGTTAATGAAGACATCTTTCAAAAACACTTACTGCTCCTCGTCTTTGGTGTTGCAGGACTTTTCCCGGGGATAGGGGTACCAACAGAACAGAGACAAGACTCCGTCCACACCCATTATGGTGAAGCCAATGAGTTTATAGGCATTATTCCCAAGAGCATGGGTGATCCACAAATATATAACCACACCATGGGGAAGTCCCCTGGGTAACATAGGGTAGCACACCACTAGGCTATCCTACTCTGTCAGTCATTCACTTCTGCTCAGTCTTGATTGAAATCTCAAGGAGAGGAGAGGCCTGGTGAGGACCTACTGAATGCCCTTGAGTATCCTGACCCCTAAACCAGAAGATACCAATAGGCCTGAGCTTGTGACAGCCTCAAGTGTGTCAGTCCCTGCAGTTGTTTCTCTTATAGACTACCATGTCAGGTCCAACCTGGATGGTAAATAACTACACTGTTCACAGATCTTAGGAAGGGTGTATTTGCATATCTTTGCTCTGGTTACAGTGTTGGCGGAGGTGGGAGGGGGCTTCTCAAAAGGTTCTGTTAGTTTCTGCTGTCAATCATTGGTGGTCGCTGTAGGAGGGTAGCGTACATGTGCTTCTTCCACTGGAGAGTTGCCTAAGCAATGGTCTGCATAGAAGCCTCCATGGAAGAAATATCTGTTCTTAAAAGAAGATCAGTCCAACAGATGGAAGGGCTTTTTGGGCAGAGACACAGGCAAAGGCACTTAGGGAGTTGGGGCGACTGTGGGGTGGAAGGGAGTTCTGGGTCACCGGACAGCTACAGGGCCTGCCGTCCTTGACTCTACTCTGTCCACACCAGGGCTTTGAAACCAAACTAACGGAGCACACACACAGTCTGCATTCACTCTTTTACTGGAACACTATGTTCGTTAGGTGCCGGGTCCAAAACAGCCATGGCGTGACCACACTATCTGTCTACGCGTGGCTTTTTGAGAGGCAAGTGTAACCTGCCTGGGCCCTGGGTAACTTCACCTCTATGATTGTTTTTGCCCATTTGCTTATAAATGACTATCTCCAGCATTTGGTTAATTATGTGATTACAGCACCTAGTGACAAGGAGAAAATTAAAAATCTATGCTGCATTTTCTAGAAGACTTTATTGCTCTATGCAAAAGAGGGCAAATGCAATTTAGCTGAGCTGTTGGGAACAAGAGCTGTTTCCTTCCTCTCACTTCAGCCCCTCCCTCTCCTTCCCCCCAGGAGAGAAGCTGTGTTAGCGATTGACTAAAGCAAGGAAGAGAGCAGGTGTGGAGGTAAACATAAATTACCATTATCCCTGACAACTCTGGACAGAACCGCCCATGGAAAAGCTCAGCCCACTTCCTCCCGATCCCATTAAGTTGCCAGCTGCCAGGTAAAAGCAGCCTCACTTGGAGCACTGCTTTTATTCTTGCTCTCTGTCTTTACACTGAACCAGTATGACCCACTACCTCTCTTCTGGGAAACAAATCTGAGCACTCAGGAAGCTGAGGAAGGATGATCATGAGTTCCAAGTTGGCTGGGTTCAAGGCTAGCCTGGGCTCCACAGTAAGGCCCCCCCTTTCAGAACAAAGACATAGAAAACAGGCAAAACAAACAAAACAAACAAACAAACAAACAAACAAACAAACAAACAAACAAACAGAAAGGGGAGATACAGATTGAATATGGTTCTTGGACCCAAGAGAGCAGAAGTCATCTAGCAAACATACAAGGATGTGGCAGAGGCTGGGCTTCAGCTCCTTCAGGTAACATGGGGGTTTTAAAGTACTGTTTGCCCCAGTACTCAGCATCACTGCAATGAGGATCTGCTTATAATGCATGGTGTTTTAGGATGTGTCACAGTTTAATTGAGCTCCTTTTTTTCATTTTTAGTGTTCCATAAAGTAATAGGTCTTAGAATTGGCGTTTTAGACCTAATGAAATAAGGTGTGGTGCTAGCCTGCAGACGTTGGAAAAGGAAATGCACACAAAATTTGCATGACTCCTTTTAACACTATTAGACCTTCCAGGGCAGGAATTCTCATCCTGATGGTCACCTGGACAAGTGACTCAAACTCCATCTCTTCATTTAAAAAATGGGGCAATCTCCAAAAGTCTCTATAAGAATGATAATGAGGACAAAGAACTCAATAAGGCTTAGATTTCACAACAGCAGATTTGAGACAGACCTTCTCTGTTCAACAAATATTGGCAGATCTACAATGCCATGAAGAACCTGGTTACAGGTTGGGTAATGGGCAGTTCGTCTATGTTCTTCCTTCTGTGTGTGGTGCTGTTAAAGAATACTGCAGACTAGGTGATTTACAAATTTCGGCAGTTTATGTCTGTGTCAATAGCACTACTGTCTGCCTACTTACTCAAGTCAAGTGTGTTGAAATCATCTCTGATGTCCTTCATCGTTGTGTGTTCCCTGCTTGCCACTCATGATCCAAAAGTATATTCTGTGGTTCTTGTTCCCCAGATGGAAAGATTACATCCTACAGGAAGAGGAAGGAAATGAACAACTTAAAAATATCATCCCAAAGTCCCTGAAACTGACCAGACTCACTAGGTCCCTCCCCTCCTACCAAAGCTAAAGATGGCTGAGGGTCCCTCTGAGACAAGCAAAAAGGAGACTCAGGCCAAGCAGCCTGAATGAGTAGAGATCTTCCAAGCAGCTTGGAAGGAGCAGACATCAGCCCAATTGCCTAGACGAAATGGCAACCAGTAGAGACACCTGGAAGAGGCTTAGACCAACTGAACCACCAGGAAAGGACACCTCCTAACCTGCTGAGCTGCCTGCAGGCCATTCAGTGAGCTCCAGATATCTTGCTTTTGTTAACTGCCACCCACAGCTCACAAATATGACCCTACATGCCACCATAATTTCCCACTGGAACTCTGCAGGAGCATCCTACTGCTCTATAGAGTAGCAAGACTTCCACATTTGAGCTGAATATCCCACTAATGGTTTCGCTTTAAACATGAACTAAAACTCCACATTGCTTACCTTGCCTACAGGGCCTCCAGAGCCCAGGTTCAGCCGTTCTCCACCCTCCTCTCACCATACTCATCCCTTGTTCCTGCTGCTCTGGACACTGCTCTCTAGGGCTCTTTGGGGCCTTGGCTTGACCAAGTCATAACCTAGAACTTTATTCAGGTCTCAGCCCTCCCAATCCCTATGACTACTTGTTTCATTTTTTTCCCCCTACAGCATTTACTGTTATTAGAAATTCTTGTTTATTTGCTTGGTTGCTTACTTTGCTTTCCCTCAATTAGGTTTTCCTTCCTTCTTTTCTCCTCCCTTCCTTCCTTCCTTCCTTCCTTCCTTCCTTCCTTCCTTCCTTCCT
>CAJQZJ010032150.1:981103-993221 GCA_907164525.1 Lophiomys imhausi | reverse complement strand
CCTTCCTTCCTTCCTTCCTTCCTTCCTTCCTTCCTTCCTTCCTTCCTTCCTTCCTTCCTTCCTTTTTCTTTCTTTGAGACAGTCCTCACTATGTAGCTCAGGCTGACCTTGAACTCTTAGTCCCCCTGTGCCTGCCTTTGAGTGCTGGGATCACAGGAATTCACTACCACGCCCCACTTTCTCCTTACTAACCTTCTAAGAAACTAGAAATCTTAGCTGGCTCATCTTTCCAGGTATGTCTCATGACTAAAATCACGTCTTGATTCTTTGTAGACACGTATTGACTACATAAGCAACACTAGAGTGCTAAGTCGGGGCTAAATTTTGGAGAACTTAGTACCCTGCTCAGGAGGTAAGACTTCATAGAGAACTGAATTTTAGTCTTTGAACATGGCAGTAACCCAGTTTGAAAGCTGAATTTTTGAGTACTAAGCCAATTCAAAAGGGAAGAGCCTTGGAGGAAGGGACCAATTAAAAAAATCAAACCTCATGTGTTAGACAATTTGATTCTTTACAAAATAATGGGTGTTTTTCTGATCACTGTCTTTTGATTTATGCTTAAGAAACAGGATTTGAATGCTTCCATAATAACATATATAAAAGTATTAGGGAAAATTTCACTTTCAAATGTCCTTATTTGTTGGGGAATTTATCTTTCTTTTCTTCCCTTCATTGTGTTGTAGGACTGTGAGCCCACCAAGGATGAAGACCATACCCTGTTTATCTCTTCATCTGAGCATCTTGCACAGAGGAAAGCACACAGCAAATGCTTAATGTGTGTGTGGGATGAATAGACGTAAGAAGTAAATCCTTTTAAGTGTTTTCAGGTGGCTGGTTCATTGGCAAAAACCCCTTTCTATTACAGACAACAAGAGTGGGAACCGTTGATGAACCCAGAGGCTGAGGAAGAGATGAAAGATGAGGGAAAGGATGTTGAGCCTTTATTCTCGTTTTTTTTTTCCTCCAGACCTTATCCTGTCAGTACCACGTTTTTCAGGTCGTAAATGCAGGAGATGTTTAGATCGTTTCTAGGAGCACTGAAAATGCATATGGCCATAATTCAGTGTGTTTTGTTTTGCAGAATGAAAAATCCTGTTTGTGTTTCATTTATGTTGCTAAGCTCCGAAGATGGGCAATTAGCCCTTGCCCTCACTGGATGCCATGGTACAAATTTAAAACCCATGACCCTTGAAAAAACAAAGCAGACAAGCTTATTATTTTTCCTGCACTTTTGTGTCTTTATTACAACATGTGTGGTCTACTTTGTATCATGGTTACTTGCTGGACTTCCTTTTCTCTCGGCTGGAATGGGAACCCTTTAAGACAGTGGCTGTGCTCATTTCTGTCTTAGAATGGCGCCAGGTTTGTAGGAACTTAATTGATAAAGACTGTACTATTGTAATTTTGTGTGGAAATATAGGAAAGGGGACATTCAATTTTCTCTTGATCTCCTTGAGGAGTAGATGTTAATATGCTTTTCATCTTGGTTTGAGTTAAAAACACTTTTACTTTGTATCAAGATATTATCTATTTATATGTGTCTGTCTGTCTCTCTACTTTTCATCCATATATCTATCATCTATCTGTCTGTCTGCCTGTCTGTCTGTCTATCATCAATCTATCTAATCCATCCTCCAAGAATACAGTTGTTTGTCCTGAGGGATGCTGTTCTTCAAAAATTAGGTAATATGTATCTTATAAAAATCACCCTTTGAAGACCTGCATTAATATCTGTTACTCTTTGAGTATGGCTTATCCCCTTTGAAGTCATTAACCTTAATTGCTCTTGTGGTAATGATGGGAGGTGGGAGTGGTGACGGGTTAATGACTTTCTTGTGTGAATGAGTTTTTGCTCTCAAGGGACTGAGTATGTTTCATGAGAACTAGGTGTCATAAAGCAAGGGTGCATATACCTTATGTTTTTTTCTCGTCTCATTTACCCATACCTGTTTGCTGTTTGTGTCCTCTGAAAGTTGAGGCATAAGCTTCAGGCACCATGTTCCTGGACTTCCAAGCCTTCACAACCATGAGTCAAAATAGACTTCTTTCTTTTGTAAGTTCCCTAACTACAGGCATTTTGTTTTTCCAACAGGAAACCGATTAGGCTAGTTCCTAGTGTTTCTGTATCATTTTGTGCTTTCAGGGCTTTGGGACAGGAACTGTTTCCCGAATCTTCATTGAAGAGAACTTCTGGGGAATGTTCCTAGGAGGGGACTGTTCGGAATAGAAAGGGAGAAGCAGTTCAATATGTTATTTTCCCTCGAAGTAGGCATCCACACAGGCTACTGGTATCTATGACCTTGGACTGTATGGACCTGTTTAGTTCTTCCACTCACCTGAGGACATGTTTTCTGTGGATCTTGAGAGGGCCTTTGGAATCCCTGAACAAATTGTGTGAGCACCATTACCACAGGTGTCTTCCCAAAGTCTGGTCTTCTAGGCTTAGCTATGGCTTTGTTGATGAGCTCCATCTGTATTCTCCTCACTCACAAGGAAGGCATCTGAAAGCCATCTTCCCAACAGCACCTCAGTGGGACCCATGGAAACGCAGGGTGGTACTCATGACCAACATTTTCTTTCTCGCTGTCTGATTGTGGTCATGTCACATATCAGAACATTAGGTTACTTTATTCCATGGGTCCCTGTTCTTTTGGGGGATTTGATTTGAAACGAACATTCCACAGGGTGAACTAAAAGCTCACGTTATTCATGCATGATGGAGCCCAGGAGAAGAGACAGCTAGAGCTTTGGAAAGCATTTTTGAGTGATGGTAGACGATAGAGTTCTCAGAGGACTTATGGAGGTGGCTCCAACAAGGCACAATTACTCTGTGAATCAGCCCCAAGCCATTCATATTCATGGTTCAGGAAGGAGACTTCAAACAGCAGTCCTAGGAGTCGCGATGATTTCTGATGTCCAGAGAGAGATAGCACTGGACATAGTTGCCACTTGGCAAGGACTTATACAATATGGTACCTCTGAGAATCAACAGGTTTCTGAGATTTTCTAGATAAGTCAGCATAAAAATATTTAAGTAAATGGCCATGCCAATAATGAAGAAATTGAATACTATAAATGAACTAAATCTGTGCAGGAGATGTACAAGAGATATTGTCAGACACAGGTGCACAAGGCTTACAAATCATGCCAGGTCGTCGTTTCTTAAGTTTCCTTATAATCTGTGTCACAGAAGGAGGGGACTTCATTCATGAAACTGCCTGCTATGGGGGTAGAAACCATCAATTTATTCATATTGCCAAAGGTGTTTCTTTTTGAGATGATGGCTTAAAAGCAGCCCTTCCTTGTCTGGCTGTGACATGGAGGTGTACCTCAGTGTGGGACAGTAGAAAGACTGGCTGCCTTATCTAATCCTATCTGCATTCCCTGAAGGAGATTGAAGAGCCCCAAGGAAGACTAAAAGCCAACCCTGGAGCTCTGTCTAGGGCCATGGCTCCTGTTGTCTAGTAGTAGAGAGCCTCATAACCTTTCAAGCATGTACAGCCTGTGGAATCTAGGCCAGTGTTTAATGTCTTCATGCTTTATGGAGCATACTCCTTTTATGCCAAGTGGAAAAAACATAAAAGTACCTATCATATAGGCTTTTTCTGCAAAAAAGAATATAGTTTTAAGCATTGTTATAGGATAGGTAGCCACAAGCTATATCTACTTCTTTCACTTAATAAAATTTTTTTTAATCATACCCATAACCATTCATTCCATATGCTCTATGACTATTTACTAGTAGGGCAGAATTGAATAGCTATCTCCCACAAAGTCTGAAATATTGATACTCTGGCTGTTTACAGAAGAAAGCTTCCCGGCTCATTAGAGGTTTCCAGAGACAACCACCATAACCAGAAGGATTAAGGTCACTGAACAAATAAGATAAGGCGTTTGGGATGCTTTGTGAGAAGACAGGAGGCGTGAATGAAGAGTGCTCTTTGACGTACTACCTAATTACGGTGTACAGCCTTAATATGACTCTTGTCATATTAACAACCAAGATTGCTTGTATCGTTTTTTCCACTACAGTCCGTGTCTCATCTACAGCTTATGCTGCCTGCCTGTCAGTCAGCTGTCTGCAGCACACCCAGGCCAGGTCTCTGTGAGGAAAAGATGTTGGCTGCTCTAGGCCTTCCTTTTTTTCTTTTCTGTCTCTGGCATTCCTACCCATCCTTCCTTGATCACTGAACACAGTTGTGTGTTAGGCTATTCCTTATCTGGATGATGGGAAGTGAGATTCAAGGGCAGGACATATAAGAGTCTGTGTGTGTGTGTGTGTATGTATTGGACTTAGGTTTTTATGACCCCTCCCTCACCCCCACTGCTGAAGGCAGTCCACAGTCTCACAACAGTGAGTATGCTTTCTGATTGAACTTGAATTTGAGCTCACCCAGGGGTATGGTCAGAAAGTGCTTTGAGTCTGAAGACCCAGTGGGCTGGACAGATTTTTTTTTTTTTTTTTTTTTTTGGTGTGTATGCCTGTGGAATTTAATTGGAAGGATCCAAATAAGCTGTACTTGAGCCAAAGCATCTCAAGGGGCAACCTCTAACAAGTCACAAATAACATGCTGAAGAGTTCTTAAGGAAGGGCCTGTCAACAGGGAGAGGAAACACAGGTGAAATAATTGAGTCTCAGAATCAGAAGATGACAAGACATGGTGGGTCTATAAAAATCATCCAGTCATCTTCTCATGGGTAAAAACAGTATCCCAGAAAGGAGAGGAGACCTATATCATCTAACCCAGCGGTTCTTAACCCATGGGTTGTAACCCCTTTGAGAGTCACATACCAGATTTCCTGCATATCCAATATTTACATTACAATTTGCAATAGTAGAAAAATTACAGTTATGAAATAGCAATGAAATAATTTTGTGGTTGGGGGTCACCACAACATGAAGAATTGTCTTAAAGAGTAACAGCATCAGGAAGGTTGAGAACCACCAATCTAATCAGTCACAGACCATTTTTTAATTTCTAGAAGATGGGATAAAGTATACATCAGGCATGTAGGATATTTTGACATTTTTGGAGGTGGAGACTGTGAGAAATTCTCTGTATTTTGAGAAGCCATGCCTATATTTATTCATGTTAAGGTAAATTATTACACTAAAATGTCAGGTTTTATTATTTTGGTTGGAAATATGTTAGGCTAGAAGTTAACAGTGGTTATTTTATAAAAAACAACTGCCAATCAGAAGTGTCTAGCTGTATGTGTATATGCACATACACATGTGATCTGCCAGTCAGAGTTTATTATATACATACCATCAAAGCCTTTATATAAAACTCTGCCAATCAGAGTTTATTGTATAAACATAAGTTGTGTAGTATAATTATAATTAAAGCAGAGAAGTAATTCAATTCATAATGCCGTAGGTTTGATAAACATTCTTTTTCAAAGTATGGCATTCATAAAGGGGTGAGTAATGAAGTGGCTCCTAGCATAGAAATCACTAGAAACTACTGATCTAGTTCAGAAGTCCACAGACTAAAGTAGGCCAACCATACTTGGCTTGCAACTGTTTTTATAAATAAAGTTTTACTAGTATGTGGTGGTGCTTATAGCTGCTTTTCGGTTTCATGATAGGGTTTAGAAGATGTGACAGAATTTACAAAGTCCACTCATTCTCTGGCTCCTTATAGAAAAGGCACACTTCTGATGTAGTCTAGCCTTCTCTTTTCATAAATGAAAACCATGAGGAGATGCCCTGTGCTCAGTTAGCCTCTTTGACTTCATGTGCCACCTTGTACTTTCCTCACTGCCCAAGGCTCTGCTTTTCTCATAACTTGTAAAGGTTTGGATGTGTGGTTTGTCCCACACAAACTCTCTTGGGTTGAATGCTGGCTCTTCAGCTAGCGGAGCTATTTTGGGAGGCTTTGGAAACCTGAGGAGATGGGTCTGTAATTGGAGGAAGTAGATCATTGGGGGCAGGCCCTTAGAAGTATTTTTTTTAATGTTTATTTATTACTTCAAGTTACAACTCCATCACAGTCCCCTCCCTCCACCTTTCCCAGTCCCACACTTACACTTTTCTCCCTTCTCCCACCTATCCTACTTCTCCAGTGTGGGGTGCCTCCGTATATCAGCCCCCGTCAGTTCATTGGACACATGAGGGCTATAAGAGCTTCCTCTTGCACTGGGGACCTTCACGGCAGTTCCATTAGAGGGAAGTGTCTTGCTAACAGGTAACAAAGTCCATGTTCCTGTTCCTTTGGGTCTGTTGATTGTAGGATAGTTATCCTGTACTATATGGCTAAAATCCAGTTATAAGTGAATATATGCCATGTGTATCTTTCTGGGTCTGAGTTAGCTCACTCAGGATGAGCTTTTCTACACCCATCCATTTGGTTGCAAATTGCATGATTTCTTTGTTTTTGATAGCTGAGTAGTATTCCATTGTGTAAATGTACCAAAGTTTTTTTGTTTTTTAATCCATTCTTCGGTTGAAGGACATCTGGGTTATTTCCAGTTTCTAGCTCTTACAAATAAAGCTGCTATGAACATAGTTGAGGAAATGTCCTTGTGGTTTGGTGAGGAATCTTTTGAATGTATACCCAGGAATGGTATGTCTGGGTCTTGAGGTAGAGCTATTCCAAGTTTTGTAGGATATCACCAGACTGATTTCCATAGTGGTTGTACAAGTTTACACTCCCACCAGCAATGGAGGAGAGTTCCCCTTTCTACACAGCCTGGCCAGCATGTTTTGTCATCTGAGTTTTTGATCTTAGCCATTCTGACAGGTCTGAGATGGAATCTCAGAGTCGTCTTGAGTTATATTTCTCTGATAATTAGGGATGTTGAGAGACACTTGAAGAAATGTTCAACATCCTTAGAGTTATTTTGTCACTTGCCCCTCCCTGTTTCCTTCTCTTTGCTTCTTATCTGTTACACAGTGGAAAGCTCTGCCCCACCATTGCTAAGATGGTCCTTTGAAGGGCAGGTGGCCAAGCAAGTATGTATCAAACTCTCTGAAACCAAGAGCCAAAATTAACCATTCATCTTTCTGAGTTGTTCTGTCAGGTGTTTTGCTGTGGTGATAAAAACCAAAATCAACAACAATAACAAAACCCCCCAAACCCCAAACAACAGCTAGCTAATACAGAACCCACTTTTATCAAGAGGACAAAGGTTCAGCCAAGAGTAAGATTTTGAAAAGAAAAAGACAAGAAACCATCTGGAAAACAGGAGACCTCTGTGGCTAATAGGGTACACAGTGTCAGAGTACGGACAGTCTACAGAGGGGGATTCAGTTACAAGGGGTCATGGTTCTCCATACAACCGGTTCATTTTCTGCGACAGTGACCCTGGGTGTCTTGTGTGGAAGCAGCATTCTCAAAGCATGTACTGTGTACCATGCTCTGAAGGGGTCTTTACAACTACATGTTATCAATGCTGTGAAAACCACATGGGATATGGGCGGGGAGAGAAAATCTGTTTTAAGGATGAAGAGATCAAGGCACAGAGGCAGTGAAAAAAACCTGTCTACAGTCATGAAGTTGGTGTGAGTAGAACTGGGTTTGCCAGCCTCATCTGAGTCACCTAGGGTTTACGATCTTCCCAGTTCTTATCATGGCAGCCTGCCAGTGCAGGGAGAAATGGTGTTTTTGTTTGTTTGTTTATTTGTTTTTGTTTTCTTTTGGAAAGAGATCAGAGCTTTCATGGATGGAAACCATGACCTCATTAACTGTCACTAAGCACAGAGAACCTTCCCATGCCTTCTTGCAGGACAAGGCTTATTTAGTCTTCAGATACCACAGAAAGAAGAAGGGTGGCAATTAACATGAAGAGTGTAGCCTGGTGATAGCCCCTCTGCCATGGAACTCTCACAGGGACACAGAAATAACATAACGAGGCTCTTAGGGAATGCAGTAGGATCCAAATCGTAGGTAGTCTCCCCCAATAAGAAAAGAAAGTGCTTAGAAATTAAATTGTCCTTTAAAAATATGACTTTGAGACTTGTTTTCTTCTTTTCTTTTTCTTTTGCCCTTAGAGGGAACAGAGGGTGTCATGCATGCTAACAAGTTCTGTAGCATTGAGTTACGCACTCAACCTCAGGAACTTATCATTTTGAAGGAATCTATTTTTGCTAAGTCATTATCATTATTTACATAAGTGGTGATAAAGAAAAGGAAGAGACAGTTACATCTACAGAGGAGGCCATTTCCCTTAATGATGGCATGTTGTAGAACTATTTTGAGATGTCAGAACGGGGGGCCTCCACTGGTGTAGTCACATGGCTAGTCAAAATCTCACTGCTTTTAAAGTTCTATGCAGCTTATCCCATGTAGATTTGTGTGACGAGCAGCAGAGTCACAATACGGAATTTTAAGATGGGCATGGTAGCTCAGAGCTGTATCTCTAAATGCTGGAAGCTGAGGCAGGAGGATTGCTTTGAGTTTTGAGGCAAGTCTGGGTTATACAGTGACTTCTGGGGTAGTCGAGGTTACAGAGTGAAACCTTTTCTCAAAAAACCCAAAATTAACCAACTACCCAGTCAACCAAACAACCTGGAACAACTCCCTCAAATCTCCAAGCCAAAGAATGGAAGTTTTTTCATCACCAGAAGCCTATGCCTACTCTTCATCCATAACCCTTGATAACCTCCATTTCTATCTCTTTCATATTGTCATTTAAAGAGTATCCTAAAAATGCAATCATAGATCTTTAGCTTCATGGGATAGGCATTTTTTCCCCCACTTAGCCCAGTACCCTGGAGATGTATTGACTTATTGTATGTGTCTGTAGTTCCATCTGTTTTGGAGATGGCAGTGTTCCATGATATGACTATGTCACTGTTTAGTTTCCCAATGAGGACATTTTCCAGGTTCTAACTGTTACTAAGGTTAGTAAAAACATTAATAATGTGTATGCATGTGTGTGTGTGTGAACATGAGTGTATGTGTTTATTTTTATGTATGAGTGTATGTATATGTGTAAATGTGTGTCTTTGTGTAAATGTGGGTATGTGTATATGTGTAAGTGTATGTATGTGTGTGTATTGTGTACATATGCGTATGCATGCACATGTGTGTATGTTTCTGTGTGTGGGTGTGTATGAACACATAAGTCATATATCCCTTCTCTCTGGGGTACACGCAATATTGTGTCCTATAGTAAGTGCATAGTTTGTTCTCAATGAAACTGCCAAAACTATTTTCCAGAGTAGCTGTAGGTCTCACGTTCCCTTAGCATCATGTACGATTGATCCAGTGTTCTAATTTTTATCAGCATTTGCAGTTGTTTCCACTGTTCAGTTTGCCTTTTGTGTAGGTGTGCAGAAACCATGTGTACTTCCCTAATGTCCGAAGCTTGCCCAAGTGTTTACTTGAATTAATTTTCTGTTTGTGTACCCTCTGCTGTGAAATGTTTGTTCATATATTTTGTACGTGTTTTTGACTTTTGAGAGTTCTTTATATGCTTTACTTGTAAGGCTTTAACTGAATATATTATGTGCAATTTTTAAAAAATATTCTGGCTTGTTTTGTCATCTTCCTCCCAGTTAAGTTTCTTCTCTCATGCTAAAACTTTTCTATTTTTACAAGGCTTAATTTATATATCTTTTTATTTTATGAATTGTTTATCAAGTGAAATGATATTTTTAAGGGATGTTAGGAATTGACTGGGACTGGTGTTGTAGAAAAAACTTGTGAATCATCTACAAAACACTCAAAGGTTGAGTGGTCCCTTCACTCTCTCTGGTTAAAGGGTGATCTCCTGCCTTTGAGTAACAGTGGTCAGAGGACTTCCAAGTTGAGTCCTCCACAGGCTCTTAACATCTGTAAAGGAGGCAGGGATAGGGTGTCAGTTATATGGGCGCAGAGTGACCCCAAAAGAGCCCAAAACTATCTGCGAGAATTCATGAATGATTCGCTCCGGCCTGTTCAAAGAACCCAGCTCATTTCACATGAGATAAATTGCAGGACCTTGTCACCCTGGTTCCCAGAGGAGGACACTTCTATGATTGATATTACTTGTCCCCTGGGAGCCCGAGATGGGGCAGAGGAGACCTGTCTGGATGATTGATGGCTTGGGGCCCCAGGTCTGACCTTGCTGCAAGGCTGCTGCTGCTCAAGGAACAGGACAGAGGAGACACTCATATGACACCGCCGGAAGGAAGGCCACACAGGGGAGAGAGCCTTAATAACTGCTGTCAGGTTAAAGCCTACAACTCTGGTCAGCATTCTGAGGGCCTGGCAGGACTTAGGCAAAAGGCCATTGCTTAACCTTGCTGCATTTAGCCATTGTTCTTGGTGGTGGTTTGGAGGGATGGTCACTATGAGGCGCATGCCGAAGCTGTGGGGAGGTTGGGGGACTGGATTTGTTGCAAGGAAGAAGGGAATTCTAAGTGTGTGAAGTGAGCAGCTCTGCCAGAATCACAGTCTAGGGTATGATCTTGGGACAACATGTGATTTCATGTTTGTACATACAGGCTTTGTAAGTGCTGAGATCACTGTGAACAAGCCAGAAAGAGATGGCCTCTTTAGAGCCCAGGTTGGCCTCAAATTCATCCCAATCCTCTTATCTCAGTGTGGTGGTTTGGATGAGAATGGCTCCCTCCCATAGGCTCATAGACTTGAATGCTTGGTCAGCAAGGAGTGTCACTATTTGAAAGGACTAGAAGGTGTGCCATTGTTGTAGCAAGTGTGTCACTTGGGGCAGGCTTTGAGATTTCAGAAAGCCCATTTCAAGACCAGGGTCTCTCTCTTCCAGCTACTTGAGGATCTCAGCTCCATGCCTCCATGCTTCCTGCCATGAGGACAATGAACTAAACTAAACCTCTGAAACTGTAAGCAAGCACCAGTTAAATGCTTTCCTTTGTAAGTCTTGCCATAGTCGTGGTGCCTCTTCACAGTAAGAGAACCCTGACTAAGACATCCAGTCTCCTACATACTAAGATTGGATTCCTGATTCACCATAATTGGATTTTTTTTTTCAAGATGCTCTCTATCCCCTCTCCCAGGGAGGGATCAGGAGAGGAGGAGGAAGGGGGGGGGTGATTGAGATGTAACTTGAATTAGTAAATAAATGTATAAAATATTCTCTCAGTATGTTGCCAGTGCTGATCTGGAACTCACTGATCCTGCTTCCCCAGCCTCCTGAGTGCTAGAATTACAGCCTAGCACCGCCATGCCAAGCCCCTATTGTTGCTTTTACCATATTCATTGCAGCTGGTTTCCCTTCCATTATATAAGAACTCGCACTCCCTTGAATTTTCTGGTCATTCTTGTATAACATAAAATATAAAATAGAATGTCCACTGCCTTGAAATAACTAGTATGCTGATTCTAGATTCTTACTTATGCTTAAAACCTTTGCCATTCACTCTCCCCCCCCACCCCCCCCCCCCCGGGCCCCCCCCCCCCCCGCCCCGTCAGGTGCGGCAGGCAGGGAGACCTGCTGCAGAGAAAGGAGGGTGTGGTTCTGAGTAGCTGCTATTGCTGATGATTCCAGGTGGGAGAATGAGAAGGCAGGTGGAGGTACTTAACAGACACCGATGGAAGCTGGCTTTAAGCAATCCCAGCATGCCAGGATCTAAAAATAGCCTCTCTCTTTCTTAAGCCGCTCAGCTTGATTCTTTGGAGGTTCTCCACTTCCCACTCCTGTTGCCCCTCTTACAGCCAGAGCCATTGGTTTCTGGTGGTCACTTGTTGCACGGCCTTTGGAAATTGACAACACCCTCAGATTTCTAGGTCAGTGGTTCTCCATGAAGGTGACTTTGTCTCCCCTGGGACATTTAGCAATGTCTTCACAGCTGTCAAGTGCTACTGGTACCCACTAGGCTGAGGTCAGAGATGCTTCTAAAAACATAGTGTGCTTCGCAGCACGGTTCCCCACAGCAAACAATTATCTACCTTGAGACTACTAGGGAAAGGTAAGTGGATGGGAGAGAGTAATAGAGGGTGATTAGGATCAATGCATAATATATGCAAGTATGAAAGTCTATTAATATATACAATTAATATGCATTTGTAATAGTAATTTAAAAGCAATAAAAATAAGTCTCTGTAAGTAGTGGCAAAAAGTTGTATACCTTAGCTCTTGAGCCTGGAAAACTTTCTATCTATCTATCTATCTATCTATCTATCTATCTATCTATCTATCTATCTATCTA